>JAHWFP010065410.1:112021-124846 GCA_023313725.1 Lithobius niger
TTTCCTTCTCGCCTCGCATGCACGTCACTGGTAAGAGAAGTCGTGAGTTCAAAGCCTTTGGCAGTTCAGGTAACACTGAGGGGCGTAAAAAGGGCTTTTGTACAGAGTAGCTAAGACTAAAAACGAGTTGGCATGTAGTGCCTATAGGAAGTTCGGTAAGGAGCAACTCCTCACTTGAATTTTATGGGGGGAGGGGGTACTGATGTATTAATATACCAAAACCCAAGGCAATCTGTATGCCGTATTAGGTGATGTTTGGTATTGTGGGGGGGGGGATGGGCACCTTTACGTTAGCTCATCGCTGCCAGGATTTAAAAAGCACCAGTACATTAGACACCAGTAAAATCTGTATTAAACAAAACTAAAAAGGCTTTCCGCGAAGTTTATGTCGTTTGAACTTGTTATATCAAACAACTGCAAAAAAGAAACGTGCAGTTGGTAATTAGATTTGCTCATAGTCTTTCGTATGTGAGCCCATCACTGCCGTGATTTTAGCTAAATATGTAGGCTGCTACATGAAAATCTGGTATAGTTGACAAAATTAAAAACGAGTTCGCCGTTTGACTTAGTAGTATCCCCACATTTGCGCCCTCCAGTTCATCATTCATCATGCTAAAGGTCTAAATTTAGACTTACGCCTATGCCCACCCCCTGCGCCTGTTTATACAAATTGTTTGCTAACTGAAATCCATTAATTTAATTGCAAAGAAAATTTCTAAAACAATTACTGGGTTTTTGTCTCAATTAAGTCTTACGGAACTTGCCAACCTGAAGAATAAGTAAGAAAAACCACCGAAATTTGCTTAACAATTTGTTGTAGACATGCCTACCTGGGAGCAAGAAAGAGGCACTAAAATACTGTTAAATCTTTCAGAGCGCCAGAAGCTGAAAAAGATTTAACAGTACTATACCCCCCCCCCCCCCCCCCCGAGCAGATTTTTCCGGACCCTTTCTTAAGTACTTTTCTGGCTGCACATTGTAATTGCCAGTTGGCAAAATCATAAGAACAGTTTACAAAATGGTGATTTGCCCCCCCCCCCCCTCCGCCAACAACCAAGTGCCCTTCGCTACGGCCCTTTTCTTTCTTCGCTCCTGCAGAGCATTGCCATTAATGGGTAGCAAAAACCACTCCATGTTGTACTTCCTATAGGGGCTACTCCAGCGTTAGTAGCTGCACATAGGGCCTACGATGAAATTATTTCATTATAGTTTTGTTTTCTCGAAAAAGGATAGTAAGGAATACTTTACACACATAAAATTTTCTTCTTTACTATTTTGTAGAATTTATTTGGGTAACTGGGCCCTTGACTTGGCATTGTCAAGATTAGTTCTACAAAATATATCGAAGCAACGTTGGCACTGAAAGGAGGTGCAGTGGCACATTGTATGTCGCTGTGCCCGCTTTTGTAGTGGCGCAGTGTCGATATAAAAAATGGACTATCGAAAGATAAAATATAGTGAAATGTCTTGCTCAGTTTTATCCCAAACGATTAAAAGTATTATTGTGAAAAATTTCCACATTTTAAAGCAACATGCTCAAATTTGTAAAAACTGGAACATCAAAAGATGAAAAAAATTATGAAACACTTACGCAATTTTGTCTTAGCTTTTAAGCTAACACATTTTAAATCGACATGCTCAGTTTTCATTTTTTTCTTCGTAAAAGATGAAGTTTCGTCGCACCTTGGGGACAGTTTTTTCTTCAAATTCAGGAACTTTGGGCAACTTTCGCCCTAAATTTCAGACCTTGGGAAACTTCTCTGCTTTCATCCGGGATCTTATGGACACTTACTTATTTGTCAATGACATGCTGATGCCGAGGTGAAGTATGTTTTATTACCATCATTCAGTCAGTAGGAGAGCAAAGTTTAATATGAGGTGTTTTTTACCCCTTACTTTAGAAATAAAAAAATAATTAAAAACTGAGTTAGCCGTTTTGTTTTCTAGAGGGCCAGCCCTTTTTCGATTAGCCTACCGCCACCACGATTTAAAAATGCAGAAACGTTGCCTAAAGTTTGCCAAAAAAAAACATGCTTCACGTGCGGGGGGGGGGGGGGGGGGGGGGGGGGGGGGGGGACCAAGGCACGGGGGGGGAGGCAAAAGATAGGCTAACATAAAACGGGCTACTAGAAAATAAAACGGTGAATTCAATTTTTCCTACTCGGTTTTTTTTTTTTTAATTTTTAAACTAAGGAGTGAAAAAGTACTAACCTTTGCTTTCCAACTGACTGAATGTTGGTAATAATTTTAAATCTGCATTCATGGAAATACTTCACCGTTGCTTTCGCTGGACGCGACAAACATCCAAAGTACCGTATCTTAGAAACGGGAATTTGTGGTGAAAATACAGTAATTTGTGTTAGCCTACTTTACGTCTCTTCCGACGATGGGGGGGGGGGGGGGGGGGCCCTCCTGACCCCCGCCCTCATAATAAACACAGGGTCCGGGCGCGTGGGGGGGGGATTAAAACCACGGCAACTTTAACATTAAAAATGATCGTACACATATGAAGGCACGGAATACCAGCTTGGAACTACAAGACTTATCGTAGCACAATTATAAACACTAGCAATTTATTGACTGTTAACTCGAGAAAAGGGTTATGATGAAGTTGAACCTTGAATGAACACAGCTGTAGAAGGGAAAGCCTCATATTACGGCCGGATTGTCGTCCAGAATTTACGTGCTTTATTACTACAGTTTCGAATGTAAATAAACATCGAAGATAGCATTGAGTAGGCTATCGTGCCGCTACGTTGCGATATTATGGAGCTTCTTGCAGCAAAACGGCAAAAGAAATAATAAAAATCACACTTGCTATTGGGACGTGAGACATACCAGATCCCCATCGACGGGTAAATTGTAGATTTAAAACACGCCTTCGTTTTAAATTAAACGAACCAAGTGTTGACTAAGCTAAAAACCGCACCGAACAGGGAGGCCGCCATGTTGAAACGCAGCGCCACAGCGGAGGATTCCGGGCTAGTTGGGAGCGATTGTTGTGGACGAGTCCGAATGGACGGGGCTTTTTCGCCTCGTATGACGTTTTAGGTGCGCTTGATGGGGATTCGGGCGCGATTGATGTGAAAAATGCGGGAAAATGGGAGCGCTTTTTGTGGGACAGAACCGCTTGTTGAGGGAGGTTGGTAGGCCTGTATCATGCACTACAATCTCTATTATACTATAATCTAAAAGCAGTAGCCATCACAATTGCCGGTTAAAAATGTGTGAGCTTTTAGGCCTATTTTACATTTTAGGCGTAATTGTCAGCTTTTAGGTCTAATTTTAACCAGCAGTTTTAATTTCGTAAGTAGCAGCTAACGGAGATATGGATTATATAGTAAGCCTATTCATTTTTGCAACACGATGCGCCTTCAGGCACACAGTTACAGTGTTACAACGTAACGCTCAACGTCACCTATATAGATCAGTGGTAGTAAGGAAGTGACGAAAGAGACGCTGTTGATGAAGCCAACAGCGACTCGTAGCAACTTCACGTTGCCATGGTAACATGATTTTAGGCCTAATTTTCATTTTTTTAGGCCTAAGTTTAAAAATTGCAGTTTTAATTTCATAAGTAGCAGATAGGCCTAAAGGAGAATTTGGTTCGATGGTAAGCCTACATTCATGCAACAATACGACGAGACTATTTTAAACGAAGCTAAAATCCATTTGTTTTTATTGAGAATTTTAATTCGACGATCAAATATTATTAGTTAATGTAGTTACATCGAAGAAGTTTATTAGCTATGAGGAAGTGACGATCTTTTAATTTGCCATGTTATTTAACTAACTTCTCACACGTTGTAAACAATGGTCGTCAATATCTGGTACCGTTGCGAAGTTGAAAAAAGCGAAGGACGGACGGACGGAAGGACAAAGTCGTTGCAGTAGTCTTCTTAGCCGGCACGGCTGTACAGAAGACTAAAACTAGCGATCATGAAATAAACACACAAAAAAAGTGATAGCATACCAAAAAACCAAAACTGGAAAAAGAAACCGCCAAGTTTCGAATGGTTCGTCATTTCAAAGAAGTATTATCAACTGACCAAAACATTCGCCAAGCTAATCTCACCGAGCGTTATTCAATGGTCAGTGATAAACTTGACCATATGCAGGTTGGTTTTCCCTTAACGACTGAGGGAGTATAAGCGGTATCAGCTTGGCGACTGGTACGGTTAGCTCACATTAGAAACAAAACCTAAAAGGGTGAAAGAATCCGAATCTGCCAAGTTTCAGCCAATCAGAGTAGTGATATCAGAACAAAAATGGCTGCCACCAAGTTTCTACATGGTATACCAATGCTAACTGAAAAGTATTTCCCTTAGTGAGTAGTAATATCACCCCCGCCAAGCTAAGCCCACCGACTATTAGATCAAAGGTTAAATGAAAAACTTGACCACTGCTACAATAAGTGGTCATGGTCAGATTTTTCATTTTAACGTCTGAAGGAATAGTCAGTGGAATTAGCTTGGTGGTTGTTCATTGGCGGGGCTGATGTCACTACTTTCTAATGGTAGCACTTTTCGGTTAGGGTTGGTACACCATGCAGTAACTTTGTGGCAGCCTTTTTTGTTCTGATAGCAATACTTTGATTGGCTAAAACTTGGCTAGGTATTTCACCCTTGCTGGTTTTTTTTCTTTTTTTTTTGGTAGCATCTTTTTTTTTCCAGTGCCCAGTAAGCAGTTCAATCGGTTTTTTGTTCGTTGTTGGGGGTGGGAGTGATATCACTCCTTTCTTTGGGGAACACCTTTCGGTCAGGGGGTCTGGAAAACTTGGTGGAAGCCATTTTCATTTTGATATCCCTAATCACTACTGTCACTGTCTGAAAACTGGCGGGTTCTTTTCCCTTGTGGGTTTTGTTTCTGATAACACTTCGTTTTGTAATAATATAATAATAACATTTTTATCCCGGAAGGCGGTGAGGAAACACAGAAGGGCCGCAGAAGCGGCCACTAACTCCGGTCCTACAAATGATGGGCGACGTCACAGATAAGGACGCTTAAGGAAGGCAGTTAGGTCAGTGCGATTTAGCAAGCCCCGAAAAATCCGCAATGAAGATGCTGATACAGTCTCCTCAGAAAGCGAGTTCCAGGGAGAAACCACGTGGTTGGCAAAGAAATATTTGCGACAATCACGGTTACATCTGGATCCCCGAAGTTTAAGAGAATGACCCCCTGTAAAATCGATCGAATTCAGGTCGATAAAAGATACGTCTAAAGGCAGCAACCCTTGGAGAATTTTATATGTCAAAATCAGGTCCGCCTTTAAACGCGTCAGCTCGAGGGGTTCCAAGCCAAGCAACTCGAACGGAGGCCAGGAGAGAAGTGACGTAAACCGCGCAAAGAACGTGTAAAAGATCGCTGGACCGATTCCAGCCTGTCAATATCCTGTAAGAGGTAAGGTGACCACACAGGACTGGCGTACTCCAACAACGGTCGGACATAAACCTTAAAGGCCCAAACCAGAGTATTTCTGTTCGAAGAATGGAAACACCTTTTAATGATGGCAAGTCTACAAAAGGCAGCTTTGGTAAGCAGACCACAATGATTGATGACTTAAAGTCATGGTTCAAATAAACTCTAAGATCTCTGATCTGAAGAACAGAATCAAGTGGCGATGTAGCTAAGTAGTATTGATGATGTTGATTTTGTCTGCCAATGTGGAAGGTACAGCACTTTGCACTAGCAAGTGGTAGCTGCCAGGAATCTGACTACTCGACCACAGAGGTTATCTGATCTGAGAGAAAGGTAACATCGTCTCAGTTAGGATTTCAGACCCAATCTTGAGGTCATCAGCAAATTTAAATTTGGTCTTATCCGGTGTGGTACTACGTTGGTAAGGTCGTTTAAAAAGATAACAAAAAGAAGAGGGCCCAAAACGGATCCCTGTGGTACCCCGCTGATGATTTGCTGGGGAGACGATAGCATCTGTTCAATTAAAACCCGCTGTGTACGCCCCGTTAGGAAATCAGAGATCCAGGCCAACAGAGAGCCAAAAAACCCAACTCAGCCAGCTTTAAATCGTAACTTGCTGTGGACAACCGATTCAAAAGCCTTTTGGAAAGAAATAAATAACGTCTGTGGGGATGCCAAGGTCCACTCGTCCAGTGCCAAAAGTAACTACAACGTAGCAGAACGCTTTGGCAGGAAACCGAATTGGTCAGGATTTAACAGCGTGTTTTCTTCCAAGTAGGTCAACATATCCTGTCGGACAATTGACTCCATAATTTTGCATGCAACGGACGGAAGTGAGGGCAATTGTTGGATAGTTGTGTGGATCGGCAGCATTTCCCTTTTTGTAAATTGGCACGACGTTAGCTGATTTCCATACAGATGGCACGCTTCCTTGAGCAAAAGATAGCTTAAAAATGTAAGTTAAGGCCTCAAAGACCTCCAACTTAACCTGTTTAAAAAAAAATGAGGAGTATCCGTCTGGGCCAACAGCGTGGCTTATCCGAAGGCTACTCGAGGCTGCGAATACACGTGCACTGTTGAAACTGACATAATCAAGTTTCAGAAGTTGGTATGGTTCCGAATTTGTTGGTTCGGGACAGAACCATTATCATTAATTCCATCTGCAGCAAATATATTGTTTAAAAGGTTTGACTTGGGTTCATTATCAAAAAGATAGATGTCGCCATCCAGGAAGGGTGACAAAGTTCGAGTGGTATTTGTGTGTCGTCTGTAATGGTGAAAAAAAAGCCGAGAGATTTCCTTCCTGGATAGTACGCCGCTCGTTCTGGTTGTGCCAAAGGTCAACCAACCGTGAGTACTCTAACCTGCTAGCCTCATAAGATGCCCTAGAGGAACCGGACTGTGGGTCAGTTTTAAGCCTATGCCACCAGGCAAGCTTCCTTCTGGCAGCCCTGCGCAGAACAGGCGGGAGTCGAAACTTGGTTGAAACTTGGTTTTGTTTTTAATTGAGCGTGTGTTTTTTTTGTGTGCATTTTTGATAATGATCTTGTGCTCAGTTGCCTGTTGTTTCCCTTTTTTTTAATACTTAAAGGTACTTTTCAAATGTGTACGTCCCTACTGCTTTCACGAAATTCTATACGCTACGCATTTTAATGCATTTCTTTTGAATGCAGTAGGTTGCAACTGATATACTGCCATAAACAATTGTGGTGAGTCAATTGTATCCACCAAAAAACCAAATCTGGTATAAGAGAAGCTGCCAAGCTTCCAAAAACGGTCAGCCTTTGAAGGCAGTGATATCATTCAACCAGAGAAAGACCGCCAAGGTTAATCCTATTAGCCAAGTTAAACGCACCGACTAATAGTTCGAAAGTGTTATCTTTAGCTGTAATGCAGACAGCATCTTTATCGTCATGATTCAATACATTGCCTACACAGGAAGTAACTTTTCCTTTCTTGCTTTTCATTGTCTTGCTTTAACAATGTTACTAACAATGGGGGACAAATTTTTGGATGACAAGTGACGTGTCCCAACGTTCATAGAAATCGCATTATACTATACAAATGATTGCAATCTTTTCCGTTAGCTCCTCGCCCGCACTAAAACCATAAAAAGGCACGAGTCCCAGTCAAATGTGAACTAAATGACAAATTTCATCCAGATCTGTCGCATAAAATAATGGCAGAACTCGATGGCACAACTATTTTTAATTGCTACATCCGTCACTTAAAATCAACGATCTTTACACCCTTTTTTCACCTAGACGCAGGTGACACGTTTTGCTGAGAATCAGTAATGGCGTCAGGGCAAAAGACCGGCTATTTCACCAAATTCTAGGTCGACTGGCCGCTTATTTATTTACTCTCACTATCGTCAAATTCGCGAAAACCGTGAATTCATGACTTTCAGAAAATATATATGACAGCCTGTGGCCAACAATTGAACTTGGCGGGCGGACCACTAGCGTGATCCTTGATCCTTGATCACTCCTTTGAAGCAGAATAGGCTTTAAAATCCACCAAAACACCTAGAAGACCGGCCGATAATCATAATTTCCCGAACATTCCACTTTCTCACTTCCGGTTACTTCTCCACTTTGTCGCTAGAGTTTCCGGTTCCGCTCGGCGACCTTTTCTCCCGCATCTTCCGCTTCGAGGAACAGTTATGGCGCGTATGATTTCCGGGTCACGTGATTACCAATTGCGCTTGCGCCAGATTTGAGACCATGCGGGCCCATCAATGCAAGTCGTTTCTATGGAAATGATGTGCTATCTCAAATGATTTGGTTTCCAATCAGCCGTGCTGTCCCTTGACGACCTCCGTAGTTTAGCATGCTAATGATCGGAGTGGAAGGGTTAAATAAAGAAAGAAGGGGGCGGATAACCCTTTAGCTTCAAGGCATGAGATACTAAGTTGCTAAAGATTGTGGAAGTTTCCGTGGCATCCAGTCCGTGGAATTGATGCGATTACGTTGTATTATATTGGGAAAAGGGTGTTATGGTAGTAGTTATGAAGGATGCGAATAAAAATAAGACTGACTTGGCGTTTGATATCACGATCTCGAACGGCCCTAAAGCTTGGGGGATGTAAAGAAGGTTTGTTTTGAGAAGACGCAATAAGCTTAAAAGCACATTAGTCAGTAAATAAAACAAAGTAGCCTTAAATTTCAAGTGAAAAAACGGAATCACGACGTTTCGATTCCAAGATCGGACCCATTTTCAACTGAAGAGGACATGTCAATCACTAAAAAAAAATCATTTTGTTGAAGGAACAAATGAGTCATAGTTCTAAGCCTTGCAGTTCTTAAGGACGTAAGGTTCCATTCCTAAGAAATATTTAAAATAAAAAACGTTTTTTTGGGTAGATATCACTTTTTTGTATTTTTTTTTCCACCGGTGAAAAGATCCAAATATATATATTTTTCTTAGCAATTACAAGATTTAATATGAAGCAACAGAAGTAGGGTTGCATCATATTACGGTTACACATCAAACAGCAAAAGTCATACACTAGGAATAACGTATTACAGTAAGCTTATATGCACTTACGTTTCGTCGGCGTGGCATTGATGAAAATCAAGTGATGTGCAGGTTGAAAATATGGATGGAAAACTCACTAATGGCATTCTATTGTTACTGGATGGTTAAGGCATTTTCGACTGCTTCAGATAAAGACATAATTTCCTAAAAATTGGGTCGTTACGAAATATCGTGGCGAACAGACAGTTAAAGGGGTATACCTCCCAGCGCCATTTTTCTCGATCCACCACATCAAATACAGCCCCAAAGATCTGTTTACTTACCATTAGTCTTTCCCTTGCTAAAAAACGTTTTAAAATGTGGCGTCTAGGACATTTTCTGTTGAATAATTTTAACTATATTTAAGAACGATCCGTAACTATATGATGCATTGCGCGCGTACAATAATCATGAAGTTTCATCTCTGTGTGTACATCTACTAATTTTCTAATAATTACCATGAGATCTAAAATCTAATTGACTAATGCGGTAAAAGTTAAAATTAATTAATCCAATAGATTGCCGAAACAAAATTATAAGACACTAGCCTAGAAAATTATAAATTGTGATTTTAAAATACGAGAATCATTGCGGTTTGTGACGACACAATCTTTGACTTGATTCTGTCTCATGTACTATTCCCAAAGCCAACCGAGTCAGCAGCTATGCGAGGAACGCAGCTACCACCCCAGCCGACCTTGGCGCTCTAATTGCTCGGATGACGATCTGCGCGTAGCTGTAATTTGGCACGCGGAATGTTATAAGGCAGGCAGGCCGGGTGTCCCTTTAACGTTTGAATTTGTTACCGGACTGCTAATCCTTGTTTGAATGACTGGACCGAGAGTCTTTATGCGGGTGCACCAACTGACGTCCTGCTTTTGAACTTCGCCAAAGAATTAGATTCAGCGTCGCATCAAAAATTATGCTACAAATTGTCAGTTTGGTATTGGAGGGGAAGTCGTTGGATTATGGGATTTGTCTCAAACCGGACGCTATAATGATTTACGGTAAATGGCATTGCATCAGCGAATAAACATGTTGCGAGTGGCGTACCGCAGGGGTCGGTAATCGGCCCAACCCTCTTCCTAATTTTATTTCTGATCTACAGGTTAAGAATGGAGGTAGTACCCAAATTTGCCGACGACGTTAAACTGTACAAGGCCATTATTGACAGTTTTGACCATTCGGAATTAAGTACAGTTCTTGATCAGGTTACATTCTGGTCTACGGATTGACAGCTCCCACTGGCAAACAGGAAAGTGTGCCATTATGCAGTGTTTTCCATATTGGGACCACAAATAAACATCTGGACTACTTGATTGTGGGAAAGCAACCATGTCCAAGCTACAATATTAGAGGTCTTGGTGTCTGGCTGGATAGAGATTCGAAATGGGCAAACCATTGTTGCCGTATAGTTAAGGTCGCTTATAAGCAGCGTCCTCTGCGATTGTCCGACGATGCTTCTTTCCTGGCGATCGTAGAACCCTGTTTTGAGCATTTTGTGTTTTTGTCAGGCCGATATTGGAATATGCATCCCCGGTCTGGTCCCCACACCTCGCGGGGGGACATTGACAATGTCGAAGCCGTGCAGCGTGCATTCACAAAGCGACTGCCGGGGCTCTCAAACTTAAATTACTCAGAAAACGACTGCATGTCCTAGGGCTGATTCGCTGGAGATATGACGACTAAAATGTGACCTTTTGCTTGTGACCTCCTACATCTCTAATGCGACGTAAATTATGGTCACTTCTTAGAAATACGAATTGACCGTGTAACTAGGGGACACTCCCTCAAATTGATACAACCTAACGCTACGTTAAACCGTCGAAAGTTCTTTTTCTCATCTAGAGTGGTGAGTGTGTGGAATGGTTTACCGTCGGACGTGGTTTTGGTACCTTCAGACGTGGGCTGCTATCACAGATGGACTATTTGACCAGGCATGTTAAGTGCTTTTGATTGTCACTAGTAAATTATTAATTTTTTAATTTATTTTTTATTACTCTTATTACTTTGGTCCCCCCCCCCCCCTTTTACTTTGGAGGGTGTCAACGACTTTTCAATCCTTCCCTATCCAGTCACATGTATGTGTGTGACAAAGATACAAATTACAAATTATAAATTAACGTGAAAGCCGCCGTGTTTACCGGATGTCTGTAAGTGATCCGTTTTATGCACAACTCTTCGTCACCTCTCACATCATTGCGCCAGCCACGCCAGTGAAAAAAACTACAAAAATCGACACAAGGTGGGAAGTACACCTGCTTTTTTGACTTCCACACCAGAAAATCAGAGGAAGTTCGCGTTAGGTAGCTCGCCTCGGTGGCGCAGGTGGTAGCCTGTACGGCTAGTAATAGATCAATAACAATAACGTCATATCTTCTACACTGTATATATAGGCTAATCATATCAAAAACCAAAACTGGTAAAAGGGGCCGCCAAGTTCCGAATGGTTCAGCCCTTCAAAGGAGTGATATCAACGCATCAACACATTCGCCAAGTTAATCGCACCGATTAATAATTCGAAGGTTAAATGAAAACTAGAACATTGCTGCTTTCGGTAGTAATGTTCAAGCTTTCATTTAACCTTCGAATTATTAATCGGTGCGATTAAGTTGGCGAATGTTTTGGTGTGTTGATATCACTCCTTTGAAGGGCCGAACCATTCGGTACTTGGCGGCCCCTTTTACCAGTTTTGGTTTTTGATATGATATCAGTCCTTTTTTTAAAATTGTGTATTAGACTCAACTCCACTACCGTGCAGATGTGTAATAAAGTCGCACGTCAACAAGAAATTAGTTTTCAACAATTTGCTACTACCTTTTGCGTATAGGCCGAACCATTCTCAACTTGGTCACCTCTTTATAGGTTTTTAGTTTGGTTTTAATTCTGTTGTAATTTGTTGTATTTAGTTAGTTTTGGTGTGTTGATATCACTCCTTTGAAGGACCGAACCACTCTCAACTTGGTGGCCTCCTTACCAGTTTTTGGCTTTGTTAATTTTGCTTTGTTTTTACACTTAGTTTATTTTTCGTGAATTGGACGTGAATACAATTTCTTTGCAACGTTGTTTAGATTTATCGTGATACACTAGTGTGTACCTAGGCACACGTTCTCATTGTCGGAACTTTGGCCGTCCAATGAGGGACGACGCCGACAATATTAACAATGGTTATAACAATATTTTCGTACTTACGCGCCCTCCCACGCCATCCCTGTTACTCCCCCAGGCTCCAAACCTTAAAAGGTACGCAGTTCGTATTGTACTGCACCAATTCGTCCAGGTTCATAGCTGGAAGCCTTCCCGTTATCTCGGAATCGATGAATAATCACCCAATGGGATTTAACATGGGGATGAGCGGACTAGCTAGCTAGGTATAGTAACACATTTTCAACGTTATTGAGGGGCAGATTTGAAAGCAGCTTAGCTGGCATTCAAACACGAGTTAATTTTTGTCAGGTGGGTCATTGCTCTCGATTTCAACACAATTTAAGCTTTTGTAGCGCATTATTATTTTTCCCCAAGTATCTGAAATGTGCCCAACTATGCTTCAAGATATAAGACACTGACGCTATGGCGTCGCGCTACAATGGTTTGTAACCTCGACAATTGAATTGATGTGATGTTTGTTGTGATGTTTGTTGCCTACCTTGGCGCGACACACTAGCGTGTGTCTAGATGAGCTTAGGATGCACTTAGTAAAATGATCTTAGTAAAATCATCATACACTATAATAAAAAAGGGCGAGCGGCCGACAATGTCTGTAACAATCAGTAACAAACTAAATACTGCTTCCATAATATTGGCTGTTAGAGCCGAGTTTAATAGTTTCAAGGATGTGCCCGGCAATCAGAAAGAGGACGAGTGGGTTCAGTCTTACCACGTAGCAAA
>JAHWFP010065410.1:127850-157418 GCA_023313725.1 Lithobius niger
ACTAGTATTTACAAAACCCCAAATCCTTTTTTTTTATATGCAGACTAACTTGTTCACATGACCTCACAATTAAATTACTAAACACTAATCCCCCCCCCCCCTCCAAATATAATGCACGTATACAAGAAAGTGACAAAGCAATAATTTGGGTGGCTAGACAGAATCAAACCAAAGCAAACCATAATCTGAAATAAACTCCAAAAAAATACGGCTGCAGTTCCTCCCAAACGACTAATCTATAATGTTGATTTAGTGGACTTAGTTGACTTAGTTTTACCCCCACCCCTGGAGAAAGTTTTGTAGAAGAAACACTCCCGGAACTCGGGCAGTTTGTGTATCAGGCATATCCTTTCTCTGTGAAGTGTCCGCATATTGACGGAGGAAGCGGCGACGCTGATCCGCCGACGTATAGCTCCCTGCAGAAGAAGAATTGGCGGACCGCCAGCGGCGCACACCTCTTTGTGGGTTAGAACAGGCAGACGGTTAATCTTGGACAAAGCCAGACGCTCATCATTGCGGAAATCCGACAACATGGATGTTTGTGACATGGAATTCTCGCAGCTGACCTTGGAGCTAGAACTGGCTTTTGAACGGTTTCACAAGCAGATGGATGATTTGCACTGGTGGGATGACGTGATTCAATTTCGCCTTCTAAGACATCTGGTGCGACTAAATGCGATTTCAGCTGATCTACGTGACTGATTCAACAATTTCCGTCCATCGTATAGCGAAGATTACCATTCTTAATCGTTACGTATGCGCCAACCCATCTGTAATGATTCCCAGAACGACAGTCCCTTGTCCAGACATGTTAGTTTAGTTCAAATGAACGATATTTTTTTTTACACAAAGTAGGCTGCTACTGAATTTGTTGTTCATTCTCAACCCTGTCTTGGGTATTAGCAAGAATTTAGTGTTGGGGAGGAGAAATTGCAACTCTAAAGGGTCCCTATTGAAACGTTTTACATTCATTCCTTATTAGTTCCATCCAAGTTTTCAGAGGACGCCACGCATTCCATCTGGTAATTTTTGCTTATTTTTCAGCCCAAATCTAAACAACTAAGCTAAACTAAATAATAATTAACTACAAGCTAGTTTCGTTTAATTTTAGGCTGAAAACTAAGTAGAAATTCCCACATAAAACTCATGGCGCCCTCTATAAACTTAGACGGAACTAATAGGAATGAATCTATATAAGACGTTTTAGTAGGGAGTCTCGGTCACAAACTTTCCTCCCCAACACTATAAATTGTTGGTATATTAGAAATTGCAACTTCGTTCGTACGTTACTCCGGTTTATACGGAGTGATGTTAGTGGTGCAGTGTGGTACAATGTGGCCAGCCATTGCAAGATTAATCCAGCAGTTAGGCTAGCTTTAAGTGGACGCTTAAATGATTTACCTGTATTTTCACAAACGCCAATCGAGGCTAGGAAGAACGGTATGTTAATAATATGGAGTATGCCTCATTCAGTAAATACCGTGTGAATTCCTGTGAAACAAATTTAGGTCCTTTGTCGAGCACCAACTTTTTACAGTAGCCATAAGTCGCAAATTATTCGCGAAATTTACGAATTCTGCTAGAGCCATTGGTGGACTTCATTTAAATACAAACGGGAATTTTGAATGTGGATCTGGGACAACTAAATACATTCGGCCGTTACAAGAACCTGCAAAATAAACATGGAGGCGACTCCACACAGTAGCAGTCTCACCGAAACGTGATTTCTGCCTGCAATTTCACCATCTCTGTTCAGTTCCAAGTCTTATATTTCCTAGTCATTTAGTTCTTAGTCACTTTTAGGTATATGTATAGTCTAATTGTTTTTGTTTTTTTCCAGGATGTGCGGCCATGACTGGTGCTCTTGGTACGGCGACACCAGTACCCCTGACAGCCAGCGAATCTCGCCATAAGGAACTTGTGTCTGAAAACGTCGAAGTAGGGGTCATGTTCGCGTCGAAAGCAATTGTCCAACTACTAACTAATCCTTTCGTAGGACCTCTCACCAACAGGTCAGTGCACACAGGACTATTCTTGTCGTATTTAGGGTTAAAGGGGGATTGCCACCCAAATAACACATCTATTGCCATTTTACCGCTATCTAGTTCTGTCTAGACCTGACTTTCAACAGGCGAAGGAACACACGAATAAATTTCTTTTTATGAAACAAACGAGCCACGCGCCTTCTTAATTACTGAGTATAAAGTTGGTGCACCCACGTGCACCAGAGAGCAAGCGGTGAACGTAAGCCCAATGACATCACGGGCGCTTTTTTCTATATATCGACCGTTTTGAAACACAGACTTTGGGCGCCATCTAGCGACAGTGATATCGTTAACCTTGACCGCTTGCTCCCTGGTGCACGTGGATGTACCAACTTTACGCTGAATAATTAGGGAGACATGCGGGTTCTTTGTTATGTAGAATATCTTTGCTCATTCCTTCACTTGTTGAAAAGTGCTAGATAGAACTAAATAATGGTAGACGGTGCTAGATGCTGCAGTCTGTCATTCGGTTAACAGGCACCTTTAAGAAGGTATGACGTCACATTCTAGAAGATTTTGAGCATGGGTTGGCCATCGAAACGACGCTATGGATATAATTCTATCAGTTTGCCTGGCATTTTGTTGTGGTGAACATGTTCCAACAAAAACCACAATTGGAAGCTTGTATACGCCTTAAGTTGTGCCTTAGCTGGCGGTATACGCATCAAAGAATACTGATATAATATATTTTAACGTACATGTTATGGGATGATGGAACAACGTCCACTCTGAATAATGTCCACCGCCCAAAAGTTGCCATTATTCAGGCTGAAAACATTTACTAATAAAAACAGTAATTTAAATGGCATAGAATAACGTCCACTGATGACAAAATTAATTAAAAGCGTTTTGAACAACGACCACTCGCAGTGGATGTTATTCCAGTAAAATTTGCAGTAAAAATATAATGACTGTAATATCTGGTAAGATAATATAAGATAAAGAAGACGGCGTCGAGCAAAGCTCAAAGACACCCTCCCCACCTCCCTTCCCCAAAAAAGAACCCAAAGGGATTAGCCCCTCCACGCATCAAGGCGTGCCTTAAAGCAAGACAGGTTGGGTGCAGAAACAACAGAGACGGGCAGAGAATTCCATGGGTTGACCACCCGCTCACAGAAAAAGCGTTGTCTGATATTGAGCCGGAATAATTTTCCCCTCAGTTTGAAATGATGTCCACGAGTACTGTTAGGTCTAAGAAGAAAAAAATTGGAATAATCAATATTGAGAAGACCATGAAGAAGCTGGTAGGTGAGAATAGCGTCTCCTCTATCAAATCTTTATTGTATAGAAGGCAGATGGAGGCGCTGAAGTCGATCGGAGTAAGTGAGTTTACAAACAGCTGGACACCATTTGGTGAGTCTACGCTGGCACTTTTCAAGTTTGTCAAGGTGAGAGGAATAGCAAGGGCGGCAAACTTGTGAACAGTAGTCAAGGATAGGGCGTATGAATGTTTTGAAAAGCATGGCAAAGAGGTAGGAATCGAGGTATGAGAATTTTTTTAAGACGTAGTGAGCTTTGCGGAAGGCTTTGCGAGTAACATAATCAATATGTTTATCAAATTTAAGTTTATCGTCGACAATAACAACAGTGGTATAACAACAGTGGACGTTATTCAGGGGTGAAAAAATGGAAACGTAAATAACATATTTTTTTACAGAAATAGCACGAATACCGTCCACTGACAATAAAGTAATAAGGCGTGTTGAATAAGATCCATTGGCATTGGACGTTATTCCAGTGCAATTTACTGTTTTTTTTTTTTTTTTTTTAATAGCTGGAATGACATCCACTTAACTGGAAACCTAATTCTGCGGCACTCAAGTGGTTCGAGACCTGTCCTTTTCAATCGTGTCGAAAATGTTAGGTCTCGGAGACCAGGCAGGTCCTTAGTAAACCGGCGTTGCATCGACTCAATCAGGTCGATGTCCTTGAGAAGGCCTGGAGACCAGAGCATGGTAGCATGCTCAAGGAGAGGACGTACAAAGACCTTGAAGGCCCATTCCTTGGTAGTGAAATTACCAGATGTAAAGCATCTGTTTACGATACCCAGATGGCGAAAAGCTAATGCACTGACTTTCTGACAGTGGAAGGATGGCTTTAAATACGGTGTAAACCAAACACCCAGGTCACGTACTTCGAGTTCAGATCGCAAGGGTAGATTTTCTAAGAGGTAGTGACGGCCAGTGTTACGGGCCCCAAGATGGAACTAATGGCACTTTGGAATTGAAAGAGGCAGATGCCAGGTATGCGACCAATCAGCAACTCTCACAATCTATGTCCCAGGGCAGCAGTGCATTCATCTGTGAGGACCGCTGATCCGAGTTTTAGATCGTCAGCAAACTTAAAGCCCACAGTGTTTTCGTTAGTAAAGGTGAGGTCGTTAAGATAGATTACGAAGAGGATGGGCACACCTATGGTACACCACTAGAAATTCTCACAGGTGAAGAGAGTGAATCCTAAACACAAACCTACCGAGTACGGTTGCTTAAAAAAGCAGAGATCCAGTTCAAAAGATCCCCACCTATTCCACTCGCACTAAGCTTAAGCAGAAGTTTACGATGTTTGACGGACTCGAACGCCTTTTAGGACCACCTAACACATAAGGACCAGGTTGACACAAAACTGTTGATATTACAAGCAAAAATGAACTTACACAACCAAAATAAAATACACTGCTGTTGAATCCTACGCAGTCAGGAACGTATGTCTTTCTACTACTTTTCTGGCCCGATCCATAAAAAAAATCCGCAACGGACTAGGAACAACCAAAGCAGTAAAATTAATGGCAACATTCACACCATTAAATCCAGGAAGAACTAAAGGAATTTGCAACTTATGTACTTCTAAGAAGCAGCTAGCAACTGCAGCTGACGTGGCTGTGTTTATTTAATCAGCTCATTTGTGAGGAATGTGCCATTTTGCCACAACACCTATTGTGTGCGCAGTGTATCTTGAGTCCTGCAAGTATTTTATGAGCGACTACGTCTTCCTGGATGGGATGGCTTTAATCGATGGCCGCCATTGTTTTCGTAACCATATTGGATATCAACAAGGCACTCTGCTACTGAAAACGTACAATCGATTATCTGTGTTCGTTCTGCGGAGAACTCAAGATAGGACACGGACACTATACACCAAGTTTACTAAGCATTATTACTGTAATAACTGTTACGGCGGTGTGCATGTTAATATTGAAATTTACACGTGGGAATCACGTTTTAAACTTTTAATACTTAACAGATCTATTGACATTCCGGCAGTAGCAACTGTCAAGCAAGAAATAGAGGAAACTAGCAACTTTAACTACATCATAATTATTGGACCAAAAATATCTGATATCTACCACACAACAAAACTTGTTAATGATTCCCGCCAAGCTTTTCGGCCCGTGTGAAGTCGTGATATCAAACGCCAAGCTCTTTCGCCAAGCTAATCTCACCGTCTAAGACTTAAATGAAATAATTGAAAATTGATCAGTAAACAATTTTCATATAATTCATTTAACCTTCGAACTATTACTCGGTGGGATTAGCTTGGTGAAAGAGCTTGGCGTTTGGTATTAAGACTTCATACGGCCGATAAACTTGGCGGGAATCCTTAATAAATTGTGTTTTGGGGTAGATTTAATCTTACGTTATTAAAATCTGAATTAATCTGATTAATTCGATTATTTTAAAATAATCATTTGCAAAATTCAGTTTCCATTGCTGTATCCATCAGATATTGCATGACAGAATCCTTCCTCTCCTTCAATGATACAATGGAAGAAGTGAAGGCACACCAGGACGATGAGTTTATAACGCTGATTCTGTCCGTTGACTAACACTACGTTCCAAAACCACCTACCGTATTAATCCATCGTGACTAGCTACTGTTGGTGACAGTTTGGCGCAACGTTTGAATGCACACGGGAGAAAAACCATTCAGATGTGAAGTCTGCAATACAGCCAGCAACACCGTGCAGTTAGATAACGTAATATTTTTAAGTGGGGGAGTGTTGTTTTTCAGACGGTTTTCAGCTACTGCATTTACACGACTGTTGAACAACAATCCCTCACTATAAAAATTACGCCACGCCTTTCTCAATTTTGTTCACGTATTCAGCCTCTAGATTTTCGTAAATGAAATTTACTGTAAAGAAATTCATGTTACTCATGTGGACTCGCGCACACTTTCCAACAGAGCCATAGATATTGGCTGGTTATTGATTTTGACGATCCATCAGTCGCAGATCGGTACTCAAGATTGGTGATCAATACCCCCTACGTAATCGGTCTTCACACACCCACCGAATTGTCGCCGCCGATTTTTTGTTTGTTTTGTGTATGTATGATGTATGAATCAAATGTTAGTTTCAATTCCTCCTTTTTCCGTCTTTACAAATTCCATTACTGGAAACTTAAAGAAAAAAAAAACGCGTAAATAAAAATATTAACTATCTTAAATAGCTGTCAATCTAAGTAAAGTAAGTAGTTTAACCAAATCAAATTGACCTCCAGCAGATCTGGGTTGATCTTCCGTGGTAGTAAACAGCAAAGTAATGAAATCGGTCTACTGCGAGCGATAGTTATCATATGCAAATTTGCTGTGTTAGGAGAAAAACAAAGCAGAAAAAATAATCTAAAAAGACCTAAACTAACTTATCGAGAAATTTGTTGCTGTTTTACAATCAAATGTAATACAACGGCCACTGTATTGGAAATATAATTAATCAACAACCATTAATTACACCAAAGTGACGATTTTTTTCAGGCTGTTCAAGAAACGATTTACAATTATAGTTTCATAAGGTGCTCACAACACTAAGGCATAAACCATAAAACGATCAAAAGGGGTGATATCGTACAAAAACCCCATAAGGGTAAAGGGACCCATCAAGTTTTCGCCATAGTTGGTAGTGATATCAGAGTAAAAATGGCTGCGACCAAGTTTTCCGTCTCAACCCTGATCACTCAATCTTAACTGACAGCGTAGCAAAGACATAACACGTGCACGAAGCATGAAAAGTGATTCAAGTGATTGTTACTTAAAATTACTTGAGTCTTCGTAGTAGTCTTGAGTTCAACGATCTTATTATGTAGCTAGTTATAGAGCCCGCGGTCTATCTTTAGTTCTTCGCAGAACGAACACAGTTATTTGATTGTACGTTTTCAGTAGCAGAGTGCCTTGTTGATATCCAAGATGGTTACAAAAACAATGGCGGCCATCGATTAAAGCCACCCCATCCAGGAAGACGTAGCCGCTCACAAAATACTTGCAGAACTCAAGATTCACCGCGCACACTATATTTGAACTATATATCAGCAAGAAAAACTTGTGCAGATTACTATCAATTAATAAAGATATAAAAATACATTTAGGAGTCCTATCGAGGGAGGTAGGTCAGCACAACAGATGTAAAGTTTATTTACAATGTACACTTACCATACTATATACAATTTTCAGGTTGCGCCTGTACCTTACTGCTTACATTTCAGTAACTGAATAATACTTTAGTATAAAATAGTTGACATCAATTATCAAAACATAGGAAAATAAATAAATTTTAAAAGACAACTTGGTGGTCCCTGCAGGAAAAACAATGCAATTACGTTTAATAGATTAATAACACAGATAGTGTATTCTCCAGAAAATTTACAAATTACTCTTCTACAGTTTCTGTTATAAAACAATAGGTATGGACTTCCTCTGTCTTTATTTCCTAATCTATGCAAAAGGTAGGAAAATGAGGTTGATATAGTTGAGGTTCAGGTTGATGTTCAATTGTACATCGAGTTGATTTTTAAAAGAGTTGGGGAAGGGGGCCGAAACCACAGAAGTGGGAAGAGTGTTCCAAATTGGTAATAAACGAGACGTGTAGGTATGGTGCGCCCACTCGTGTTTATAGTAGGAGTACTCGAGTTTAAGTAGTCGAGTTTAGGTAGTCTCTGGTTGCAGTAATGCATGTCTTGTGACAATTGTAGATGCGTGTGCCGGCTTCCCCAATGCCAACACCACAGTTAAGGGACTTGCATACAAAATATGTCGTGGGGCCTATCAAGGGGGTTACGCGAATTCCAAATTAGCCAAAACTGAGGGAATGTTTTAATTTTGATGTTTTAATTTCAAATATGAACGATAGAATGCTCAGGCTCGCCCGACGTTCAAGGGCGATACTAATCTTGGATTTGGGTCTTACATGGAATGCCAACTGCATTATGCTTACTTGGGACGAGCTGGAATAATTAGTTTCGGGGTTATTTCATGTTTTGACGGCTAAACTAAGTAGCTACGGGGGTTGCAGTGCTTAACTAACAAAAGGGTTAACCTAGTTTGAGTTTAAGTTCGGGAATTGGGAAAATAGGGAAATAATTCAAATTAAACGGGCCGAAATTAACTTTGAACGTGGGACGGTAGGAGGCTCGCGGCAGAATGAATTCTGTACCGATTCGTACTTCATTGTTGTCTTATACTAATTACAGGCAATTAGTATGCATTATATTGTTGCAGTAATTGGTCACACAACGTCATCTCAACTCACAATGAATATTTATTTTGAAGTGGCAATGGGTCATTACAATTTGACGTCATGTAGACTTTGGGCTTGGTCGATTTCACAACTGACTTCATCAGAGCAATTTTGCCGGGATGACATAATTTCAACGTTTGAGATCCGGAATTAAATTCGGAAAGTCTTTCGTAGCTTGCTTAGGCTCCTTTTAGTCTTCTGTACAGCCGTACCGGCTGAGAAGACTATTGCAACGACTTTGTCCGTCCGTCCGTCCGTCGCTTTTTTCAACTTCGCCCTGTAACTGTGTGCATGGAGGCATACCGTGATGCAAAATTGAATAGGCTTACTGTATACAATCCAAATCTCCGTTAGTTGCTACTTACGTAATTAAAGTTGTAAATTAGGCCTAAACGATGACAATTATGCCTAAAACGTAAAATAAGCTTAAAAGCGGGCAATTCTGATGTTACTGTTTTTAGATTATATAATAGAGATAGCTGTTGTAGTGCATAATAGAGGTGTGCGCCTCAACATTGGAAGTGGACGAACTGTACAGAAGACCAAAGCTACTAGATAGTCACTGTAGCCCCTTGTTTTAGTTTTACTTAGTTTGTTTCCGTGTCATCAAGGACCGCCTTATGTAAGCCTCAGCATGAACTTCCATGTTAAACGTCAAACTTTGAGCTCCTACAGTTTCGTCCAGAATTGACATAGACCAACGAAATTCGGTATTTGGGGGTCGTGTCGCAACTATTTCACTGCATTACAAATTTTAATAACAATCAAACCGTTCGGCGTCCACAGTATGGCCATTTCTTGTTATTGTTGTTGTTGTTGTTGTTGTTGTTCTTGTTGTTGTTGGGACTCTTTGCCATCACCTGGAGACCGAACCACTGAACCGATTTTCAAGTTCTATAGCTTAAAACGTAGGTATGGATAAGGCCTAGGGTCTTTCGCATGCTATTTTAATGTAATTACAATATTCTTGACACGGAAAGCCAAATGGGCTAGAAATTTTGCTCTTATCAAGAGATCGAACCTATGAACCGATTTTTAATTAGTATAGCTTAAAATGTTGGTATTAACACCGACCAGGGCCTTTTGAACCCGATTTTGATGTGACTGCAGTATTTTCGTCGGCAGAGCAATTATTATAGTAGAGCACTGGGCAAAAAATCATTAATGTTGCTGTTGGGACTCTTTGCCCTCACCTGGAGATCGAACCACTGAACCGATTTTCAAGTTCTATAGCTTAAAACGTAGGTACGGATAAGGGCTATGGTCTTTCGCATGCTATTTTACTGTAACTACAATATTCTTGTCACGAAAAGCCAAATTGACTAGAAATGTTGCCCCTATCTAGAGATTGAACCAACGAACCGATTTTCAATTTGCATAGCTTAAAATATAGGTATTAACACCGACCAGAGCCTTTTGAACACGATTTTGATGCGAATGCAGTATTCTCGTCAGCAGAGCAATTATTATTGTAGAGCACTGGGCAGAAATAATTAAGTGGAGTAAGAAATCTTTGCAGAAATTTTGCAGAAAACATAAATTTGGTACACAAGTCTTTCTTAACAGTAAAAATCGAACCAGCCATGGACCCCTATGAATTACCCCAAAGTGCCTTCAGTGCCCCCCTACCCCTCCTGCCCCAGAACCCTCCCGTGATGCCTCCCAGGGGTTTGGGCAACAAATTCTTATAGATCAAGCTAAAAACATGAAATTGGGTGCAAAAGTCATTCTTAGCAGCATAAAACGAATCAGCCATGGAAAAGACTTTCTTATAACAGTTATTTTAAGGTGATTACAGTGTTCTTTTCTGTGTTATTCTTGCTGAAACAAGAAAAAAAAATAAGGGATATTAATATTAAAAAACACTTAAGCGTATAAAATACGGATGTAAGCCTTAAAAAACTTAAAGCCCTAAAGGAACAGATATTAGAAAAAGACATGTAAGCCATCAGCGTCGCACTAAGACGTGTAAAAGAAGCTCCAGCTTGTTTTTTTTGGGTCGCTGGAGATTTTTTTACACGTATTAGTGCGACACTGATGGCTTACATGTCTTAGAATACTTGTTCCTTTAGGGCTTTAAGTTTTTTAATGCTTACATCCGTATTTTATACGCTTAAGCGTTTTTTAATACTAATGTATTTTGGATTTGACTTACACTTTTGCGTCAAAAGTATTGCTTGATAACGACAGGCAATTTCCTTCAAAACGTCGCGTTATTAATTTTCTTGTGCCCCCTTTTGGCGCTAATTATTACTTATGTTACCGTAATTTAATTCAGTGCTTTCTACAATTTTTAGAGTCGGACATATACGGCCAATTCGAGTCCAGTCTAAGGAAGCTATGCCCTTAAACTGGACTCGACACTACTAATGCTTTATATTTTCACATACTATATTTGCACCAATACTATATTTGCAAATTTCATCGAAGTCCCTCTTCCCTTCCAAGAAAGCCGACAAGAAAGAGATTTGAGTTTTGATTTGATTTGTTTTCATCAAATTTTTCCCGAGTTGTATTAGATTAAAGTGTGCGCGGCCTATCTTGAGTTCGCTGCAGAACGACACAGATAATCGATTGTACGTTTTTGGCAGCAGAGTGCCTTGTTGATATCCAAGATGGTTACAAAAACAATGGCGGCCGTTGATTAAAGCCGCCCCTTCCAGGAAGACGTAGCCGCTCGTAAAATACTTCCAGGACTCAAGATACGCCGTGCACACAATCGAACTACTTTCATGAGCTTCACCACAATTAAATCATGCTAATCGCAGAGCTCTTGTTTATTTCAGAATCGGCTACAGCATTCCCATGTTCTGTGGTTTCGTCATCATGTTCCTATCAACAATAAGTAAGTGAACCTTTAGCATTTTTTACGTTACATATATATTTGGTGGGGTAGGGGAAGGACTATTTTCTAAGTTTGAACATTAGTTTGAACACACGTTTCCTAATATTGCTTAGCATTCAAATGTTCGAGATTAATATTAATAATAAAAACACTTTAACCATCGTGAAAAGATAGTATGGACTACAGAAGGAGTGGGGGGGGGGGGATTGAGGATTAATGGTGCATCGACAGCCAGGTCATTAGCACCAACCTCAATCACAGTGCAGTGGTCTGGGTTCCCATTGCACCACACATTACAGAGATATTAAGTGAACCCCCATGCCACAGAATGACAACAAGCCAACAGCCGTTCCACACAATTTACAATTAATATTGTTTCAAGAACTGTATAAGAGGGACTTTGTCAAGCGCTCATTTAAAGGCTCCCATTGAGACGGCACCAACAGCAACATCAGGAAGTGAGTTCCGAGATGCTGCCACCCTCATCACACAAAAAATTTCGTCTACATTCAAGTTTCGATGTCTGGACTCGTAGCTTGAATGGAAGACCACGAGTTGAATGGTAAGTATTGAATTCGAAAAGAGCTAAGTCCACCGAAAAAAAGACCGTGAACAATCTTCTACGTAAGTATTAAATCTGATTTCAGCCTCCGATGTTCAAGTGGCTCTATACACCCGCCCTCCGCAGACGATCAACTGGGAAAAGATTCCGAAATCCCAGCAGGTTACGTGTGAAACTGTGTTAGACTGATTCCAGGAGCTCAATGTCCGGCAACAGATGTGGCGACGAGGCCGGACTTGCGTGTTGCAAAAACGGTCTTACAAATATAATTAAAGAAACTGAATTACCATTAAGTCCTTAGTAATAAACTAAACCACAATGGAGCCAACACTGTGAACTGATAAGGATGACAAGTAAGCAGCAATAATGACAGGGAAATGCGGTTGATTCTGAGAATTGAACCCAGGACTCTGAGTTGGACCTCCACTGCACTGTATTAATTCGTCACTAGCAAGCCTTGCCAACATTCCGAACAGCTAAGAATGGTAATAATTACTGTTCACTTGTCATCCTCAACTGTTATTAAATTAAACTTTAAAAAGCAATGATAGAATAATACAAAAGTAAACGCCAGACAGTGCATAAATGTACATCAAAACCTGACGTTTCGGCTCATCTCTGAGCCATTATCAAGAGTAACTAGTAAAAATAATTACAAATAACACAAGAATGCTATGACCAGGGTTCCCAGTCCTCCTGTATTTCCTATTTTTTTATGGGATTCCTCTAAGGCTCCTATAAATCACGAAATGCTCCTATATTTCCAATATTTGTCAGTTCCGAACTGAAATATTTTCCTGTGTGTGGTGTGTTTCCCTGCTACACTATATTATTTTGATCCTAAGCGAAGACCGTGGCACTGCAGTATGGTATGAAAACGAAATGTAGTGATATCACAGTAAAAATTGTTGCCACCAAGTTTTCTACATGGCATACCAAGCCTAATCCGTGTATTGAACAAATAGTGTTCACCTTGGAAAGTAGAAATATCACTCCCCCCCCCCCCCCCGCCTACAAACAACCGTCAAGCTAATCCCACCGACCCTTCAGCCAATGGTCAAGTTTTTCATTTAAAGTCCGAAGTAATAGCTTCCAACATTATTAGCGGGATTAGCTTGGCAGTTGTTGGTAACACGCCAATCGATTTCAAAGATTTTCAGGGTTTGAATTTCAGGGCTTCCAACCGATTTTCAGCTGCGTCGAAAGTAACTGTTACATCGGATTTATCGAATTCCACAAGTACAGATATTTATTTACAAACCTGAAGGGATTCACGAATCCAGATGCGGGAATTCTAGTTTTTTTTTTTTCTGTTTTGGGTTCTCGACACTACACCCAGACTACACTTTTACAGCGACATCTTGGATCTCGTTATCTCGCGCAGCACGAGACTGCAGCCTCACTTTCAATGCTATCATGGCCGACGAAACGCGAACCAAAGAAACGTGAATGCAAAGAAAGAAAAGATTTCCGATAGCTTCAACCCTAACTGTAGGCAAAAACCATTTCACCAGAAAATCTTCCCCCTTTTTCGCCTAAAGAAGCACCTAATAACGTCATATGCCCCTAACTTCCCGACACCCCCTACAACTTTTTCCGCCTGATGGCGAATCGTGGACGCTCGTGCAAAATCAGACGACGCCGCGTCCGGTCTGGAGTTCCGCACGAGAAGCGAACCGTTGGAATCGATGGGATGAAAACAGATTCAGGTTCAAATTCTACCCAAATTTCTTTATAGGATAGATGGGGGTAAGGTTGACTCGTAGGGTTCATGTAAATGATGAATTAACATTCGACTGATAGGGAGAAATTTTAAGAACTAGATTTTGACTAATATTTACCAACTAGAGGAAGCCCGTGCTACGCACGGATGGTGTTGGACGGAAATGTTCCAAAAAATGGAAACCCGACGAATGAGATGTTTGCACTTACTGGATAACAGGGATTGACACAATTTCATTTCAATGGATTTTAGTAAATTACCTAGACATCAAGTGAACGGCAAGTCAAGCCAAATCCATTTCTGTCTAAATACCGTTGATAAGCAATTCCATTCTAGACCAATTCCAATTCACTGACTCGCTGTTAATTCAGTTCCAGTCAATTCACGGTTAATTCAGGAATTATTTTGACCAATTCCATTCAATGTATATAGGGATTATTAGTGCGTTTGGGTGCCGCCCAATGCCAACCCCACAGGTAAGGGACTAGCTCGAAAATGTGCCGTGGTGGTAGTCAAGGGGTTGCTGGAATTCCAAATTAACCTTAACAGGTCGATCAAGGCTAGAAGTCGAGGTTCAGTTTTGGTGTTGGTTTAATGTAACATATGAGCGATAGTGTGCTCTGGCTCGCCTGAAGTTCTTGGGCGACACTAACCTCGGCTTAAGGCCTTAAATGGAACGTCAACGGCATTAGGCTTACTTGGGGAAATTTGGATTAGTTAGTTTCGGGAAAATTTAGTTAAGTTAGTGACTGCTAAACTAAGTAGCTATGGGGTTGCAGTGCTAGAACAGGGTTGGTCTGGTTTGAATTTAAGTTTGGGGATTGGGGAAATTGGAGAAAATTCTAATTATAGGGCCGAAAGCAGCATTGGGCTGGATTGATACTTGGGTGGGTGACCGCCTGGGAATCTGGCTGTTGCAGACATAGGGCCTTAGGGCTTCGGGCAGATGACCAGGAGTGGTTAACGCTCGTTAAACCCTTTGAACCCTTTGAGTATTAATTTTGGAAAACAATGGCACATTACAATTTGACGTCATGTGGACTTCGGGCTTGGCAGATTACACAAATGACGTCATCAGCGTGACCTTGCTGGGGTGGTAAAATTCCAACGTTGAAATCCGGAGCTGGAGCTGAAATTGGGTAAATTGATTTGTATTTTGTGAATTGACCTGAATTTCACGTTGAATCAAATTAGGTCAAAACAAGAATTTTAAGTTTTTAATAAAAATCAAAGCAAATATAGGCAGTGCCAATGTAATGGATGACTTGGTAAGTCAAGTCAACCTGACAGCAACATGGACTGAATTGATAGTCATCAAGTTAATTCTTACCAAGTCAGTTTAGGATTTCGGCAAATACCCAAGTCAAGTCCAAATCAAGTAAAACGGAATTGAAGATTAATAAAGTTAATTCCATGAGTTCATAAACTGGAATTGTCCAAAGCAGATAATACAAACGTGGAATTGAGTCAATTAATTTCGAGTGCGGAGTTGACTTGCACCCATCACTGCTAGCTAGCACACGTTGATTTACGTTCACTTCGCTCACTCAATCAGCGATCCCAAGCCCTCTTCCGCACCCGGTTTCCAAGCACTGACATTTGAATATTTCTATGGGGAAATAAATAAATACGCTTTTCTAGAACAAAGTTGAAACTTTTAGCCCGGCGGCTTTGACATTCTGGGAGAGGCATAAAGTGAATCGCCGACAATGTCTGATAGGGTTTTGTTTTCATTTACAGAGGTCTTATCGTTTCCGATCATCTTGCAACATATCAACGATAAGCGTCGTGCACCGCAAGTTAGAAGGGATTGTTAAAGCGATTGTTACATTATCCACCCAAAACCAAACTGGTATAAGAGGAGCCACCAAGTTTCCAAAAAGGGTCGGCCTTTGAAAGTAGTGATATCATCCAACCAGGAAAAGGACGAAAAAAATATCAGAATTCGTCTGGAAAACCTGGAAAAATCAGGGAATTTTATCAGATTTTGAAAGCCGCCATGCTCATTCAATCACAATTGATCTCATATACTTGGTCGATCGTCTACTTGGTGGCATCATACTAGCATGTGTCTAGCGTAACCATCAAACTCGGCACATTACTAGACATACTTCTTTGAAAAAATCTCCTCTTTTCCTGCTTGACTGGACGGTGTGTTCACGATCTGCATTGTGTTTCAAATTTTCCTGGCAATGATAGATTCCCAGTCTCTTTTCTGTTGGAACTTCTGTAGTTTAGTTACCATGGTGTATCACGTACCTTAGCAATCACAGACTATAAAACTCACTGAACACATAATATTTCACTTTGGAAATATCACATAATATAAAACTCATTGAACGGTATCCAACCAGCAACCAAGGTTAGTTTATTTACCATGTCGTTGATTTTATTTTATTTTATTACCGCAGGAAACCGGTATCCACCCAAAACTAAAACTGGTAGAAAAACCCGCCAAGTTTCCAAAATCAGTCGGCCTTTGAAGGTAGTGATATCATTCCACCAGAAAAAAGTCGCCAAGGTTAATCATATTAGCCAAGTTAATCGCACATACTAATAGTTCAAAAGTTAAATGCAAAAATAGACGATTGCTACTACCGGTAGCAATCTTCAAATTCTCATTTAACGTCCAAAGTATTATTCGGAGCGATTAACTTGGCTAATAGGATTAACCTTGGCGGCCTTTCCCTGGTGGAATGATATCACTACTTTCAAAGGCCGACCGTTTTTGGAAACTTGGCGGGTTTTTCTACCAGTTTTTGTTTTGGGTGGATATCACAACTTTCATAGGACTGTGAACGTACATAAGGTTACACCCAATCCTTATGCTTCAATCCCAGTTTTGCACACAATGACTTACAATCGCTGATTTCGTTCGCTTCGCTCACTCAATCAGCGCACCCCTTTCAGTTGTTCTGTTTATTCCTGCAACTTCCCCTTAATTTTTCAAGATTTCGTTCACATTTAGTCATGCAGAAACCCCCGAAGGTCGCTGTTACTAAAACAGCAGAACGCAAAGCATTTTTTTTTTTTGGGGGGGGGTTATTAACAAAAAATCGATTAGCTCGTCTGTGCTCGTATTGTTGCGTAACCATCATCTAACGTGTATCCTTTTATTCTTACGCAATCCACGGCAACGTTAATGTTTCTTTATTTTCTCCTTCGTTACAGTTCAGTTTTTAGTTCGTCCAGGCTTTTACAATAAATCTAAGGACCAGTCTTGATTGTTCAAGCCATTGTTGCTTCAAATCTTTGGTTGCAACTTGGAAAAGAAACGAAATTTAAATTCACCACCGGCCACACCCTCCCACACATTTGTCCTGACCCCTACAACCCCCAAACCAACAAAAGGACCATCCTCATATCACCATGCATCCGTGTGCAAAAGCTAGCCATGAGCAAAAAGTCTGGGATTTAACATGGGAAAAATCTTATTAGCTAGTCAGCTAGCTAGCTAGACAGTAACATAAAAACAACGTTATTGACGCATCTTTTTCTCTATGATTGGTAGACACTCATCCTTTAAATTTAAATTTCTTAATCTCTGACCCTTCCCCTTACATTTTCCACAATTTGAAACATTTCTGTCGCATTGGGATTTATTCTCAATATGCCAAAATGCCAAAATGCCAAAATGCCAAAATGCTTTCAATTTCTAACAGTTGAACAGTGACACATGTCTGCTAGTGAGCCGCCTTTTTATCATTAACAATCAATTTTTAACAATCGGATGTGTACAATGGGATGATCTACTGTTAATTGGCGGCGACACACTAGCGTGTGTCTAGACATGTAATTGAAGCAAACATTGCAAGAATAGTTATTTTGTTAAAACTCGAGTGAATTGTTGCGGTATCGTTGTGAGTGGATGGTGGTCTGGTTGTAAGGTTAAGTAGGTTAAGTTAGTTTTGTAGTATTGAGCGATACAGTAAGTGTAATAGGCTTTCAGCCTCATTAAAACTTCAACTTCAACTGAAACGATGCTCGTATGACACTTAAGCATGTTATAATAGACTGTTGGATAACAATACAAACAATGGTTACAACAATCATTTTGCATTTACGCGCCATATCAGGGCCACGTGCTTCTAGCTGCAACCCCCATTACAAAACGGCCCTCCCTCGTACTACTCTTTACCTGTGTGCCAAAATTTAGATACGCGAACTTTTCCTAACGAGCTGTAGACGTGTCTTTATACCACATGAGAATTAACATGGGAGACCTGACCTTAGCTAGTAGTAACACAAATCAACGTTATTGAGGGCACGTTTTCTCCACAAAGGACACCTTCCCAAACTTTAATGTTGTGGTATTCTTCGTTACTGGACCCAAGACACCTGATTCCAACGATTTCCAAAGATTTCTACCGCATGGGAAATTTACACCAGTTGCTGAAATTATGTATAAGCTCGTTAAAGTTAACAGACACAGTCTGCTAGTGAGCCGCCATCTCTACACTCTTACAAATACGTTCTAACAAAGCTCCAACAACAATAAATCATCTACTTGGCGATAACATGGGATCTAGACACACGCTAGTGTGTCGCGCCAAGTTAGGCAACAATGATCACAACAAACATCACATCAATTCAATTGTCGAGGTTGTAAACCATTGTAGCGCGGCGCCATAGCGTCAGTGTCTTATATCTTGAAGCATAGTTGGGCACATTTCAGGTAGTTGGTGAAAAATTATAATGCGGTACAAAAGCTTAAATTGTGTTGAAATCAAGAGCAATGATCCACCTGACGAAAATTAACTCGTGTAGGAATGCCAGCTAAACTGCCGCTTTCAATGCAAAATATAGTCTATAGTCCAAAAATTGTGAAATTAGGTCCAGCCAAACCCTAGATACAGAGAGGGGCCAAATAGACAACTTCTTGGTCTTGGTCTTGTTCTGGGGGTGTACCTTTCGTCTGTCCTCTCTACAGGTCAAACTATTTGTCCTGTAAAGCTGGTTCTTAGCTCATTTTACAAGTGTTGCTCCGTAGATGTGCCCTTTCCATAAGGCCTTTTCTAATTGGTCTAGTGGTTCAGGAGCTCTAAACGACCAGATGGATTGTTTTACATTGTTTTAAATATTGTTATTATGCAACAATGCCATTTAGCAAACGCCAGCTGCAAGACATAGACTGAAGATTAAAGGATTTGTTTCTATTGTGAACACTAGCGATAGCCAGGTTAGTAAGCGCCATAGCTATTTACCGAGCTTAAAGGCGGCGCAACAAAACAAACAACAAATTAATTATAAAGGTGTCACACATACCCCACCCCTCATCCACCACAACACCTATTTGTTACAATTCTCAAAGTAACACGGATTAATAAACAAAAACGTATCGTTAAAAGTTAAAAGTAAGGGTATAAAAGTCAAAACCTGTAAGGAACACGGACAAGCTTTGACTGTAAAGGTCTAGGTGTCAAATTTGGCCAGTAAGACGTTGCTGAGGATTAGACCCTTACTACCCGGTGCTCATGTTAATGACTTAGTAAGGAAAATTGGAAATCAGCCAACAGCGAAAATCGTACAATAGAAATAACGTAGTTCAGTAAGCTACCTTTATTCACTTACGTTAAATCGGAGTGGCATGACCCGGATTCGAACAGGCCACCTAGTTTGCCCCCAGATCATTTGCATAGCGCCATAATCTCTCCGTTGCACTCCGATGAAACGTAAGTGCATAAAGGTGGCTTACTGAACTACGTCATTTTTAGTGTACGATTTTCGCTGTTTAACGATACGTTTTTGTTTATTAATACTAGTGTATCATGGTAACTCTAAACAACGTTGCCAAAGAAACTGTATTCACGCCCAATTCACGAAAAATAAACCAACTCTAAAAACAAAGCAAAATAAACAAAGCCATAAACTGGTGAAGAGGCCACCAAGTTGAGAATGGTTCGGCCTACAGGCAAAAGGTAGTAGCAAATTGTTGAAAACCAATTTCTTGTTAACGTGCCACTTTATTACACATCTGCACGGTAGTGGAGTTGAGTCTAATACACAATTTTTAAAAAAGGACTGATATCACATCAAAAAACAAAACTGGTAAAAGGGGCCGAGGAGTGATATCAACACACCAAAACATTCGCCAACTTAATCGCACCGAATAATACTTTGGACGTTAAATGAAAACTTGAACATTGCTACCGAAAGTAGCAATGTTCTAGTTTTCATTTAACTTTCGAACTATTTCGGTGCGATTAACTTGGCGAATGTTTTGGTGTGTTGATTCACTCCTTTGAAAGGCCGAACCATTCGGAACTTGGCGGCCCCTTTACCAGTTTTGGTTTTTGATATGATGTAATTAACTGAGCAAAAAACGGCTTCGCCGTTTAGAAAAAAACATTAGAGCTCGTATCCCCATACTTACAGCCGTGAAAGTACACGAATAAAAGCGGATTAGAGTTCACTCGAACGCAACGAACTGTAATTTGAACTCCAATACCAGGGAACAAGGACTGTTTTTGATCAATGGTTATGTCAGAAAGAAAGCCCAGTTTATGTTTGAAAAGTTTAATGTTTCGGTGTTTGGGCGTGCACGCATAATTTGTGTATTATACACAGGCTTTTTTTAAATATTTGTCTGTGTTTGTTGTTTCATATATTAAATCTGTCACGTGTCAGTGGGTATATGTGTATTTTGAGTGCATTTATAATTTGTGAAACAAGCAGACTCCTAGTTAAGGCAGGTTTTTGCCTGTGTTTGTGTTTGAAGGTCGTTTGAGGTGGTTATTTCTAATTCGTTTTAGTAATTACGTGTTCATTTTGTGTATGCATTTTTATCTTTCAATTTTGTAGCGTTTTGCTGTTTATGGCGTCTATTTTGTGTGTTTGTGGGTTTATGTTTTGCGAATTGGAGTTCAAATTATAGTTCGTTGCGTTCGAGTGAACTCTAATCAGTTTTTATTCGTGTACCTTCACGGCTGTGAGTATGGGGATACGAGCTCTGTTTTTTTTTTTTGTAAACAGCGAAGCCGTTTTTTGCTCAGTTAATTTGTTATCTTTTTTCGCTTCCTTTTTATATTAATTGCTACGGTCTGGTCTATCATGTGTCCACTGTCCACCGATTTTTGTTTTCGAAAAAACGGAACATTAGAAATGCAGACTTATGTTCGGGTTCCGCCCAAGGTTTGTCCCATGATTATTATTTGATGGCAACACATTAGAGTGATGGCAACACTCATTCGTCATCTCGATGAGTAGTTGATTCTGGATTGTTGCAGTTTCATGACAAACAGTCGCGGAAACAATTCAACTGGCTTCCCGAAGCCCTCGTTGAAAAAGTACTACTAAGTCACTCAGTCATGTCGGCCACCCAATTTTGTGGCCGTTCGCACCCTACGGTTTAAAACTTGAAGATTTAAGGAAAAATCAAGACCATTTAATTTTGGTTCTCCACAATAGCTAGCTAACTTAAAACAACGACAATGTTACTTTCCCGGCATCCAACCATTGTTGCATCTTGTTCGAGTGAACTATAATTCGATATTGTGCGCCTCGCCTATTGTTTCCCCATTGTTCATTGTTGCACCATTGTAACATTTTGACATTGTTAGCCCCTCCGCCGCCGCCTCCTCCTCCAGTCCAATTTTCTGAAATTCTCGTGCGCAAACGAACTCTAAATATACATGACCTACCAGCCGTGTAAATACCAGTCGTCCATCAGACTTAGTGAAATTCAGTAAGAGGCCTGATCCTGCAGCTAACAAAAAAACCTTCTCTGGAAATGTTCAGGGGGGGGGGGGAGATAAGGCTTAATGTTCAGGGCCGTAGCGAAGGGTACTTGGTTGGGGGGGGAGTGACTCTCATTTTGCCAACTCATCTTATGAACTCATCTTTAAATGATGCCAGTAGCGCTGCCAGTAAAGCACTTTTGAGGGGGTCCGCTAAGCTCAGCTAGGGGGTCTGGGGGAGCGCTGTAAGCTCCCCCAGTGGGGTCCGGGGCTCCGGAAGCTGAAGCATTTTATGCTATTTTGGTGCCTGTTTCTAGCCTCCAGTGAACAGTGAAGCAACAAATTGTCAAACAAATTTTGGTGTTTTTTTTAATTCATTTCTTAGGATGGTAGGTTTCGTAACAATTTTATTGTGACTAAATCATGTTTTTTTAGATATTTTTGTTCCAAATTAAATTAAACCGAGTTCAGTTTAGAATTATATAAACAGGCCAGCTGGCCATTGACGATTGAGAGTTGACTTAATTGTACATTTTGGACTTTTAGGCTATAATGAATGACGACGACTCCTGTGTGCAAGCATAGGCAGCATGTCAGGAGCAGACAATTTTTTTTAAATGTACTATCGAAAGGTGAAAAGTAATGAAATCTTTTTCTCAGTTGTATCCTAAACAAGGCCTAGAGGTAACATTGTAAAAAAAACTTTCACATTTTAAAACAAAAACATGCTCCAGTTTTTAAATAATGGAGCGTCGAAAGACGAAAGAAATGGCTAAACTTTTTACCTCAGTTTTGTCCTAAACAACTTGAGGTATTATTGGAGAAGAGCTTTCACATTTGAAATCAACATGCTCCAATTTAATTTTTTTCCATTGATTCAGGGGATCTTGGGGACCGGTCATTATTTATGGCCGTGGGGGTGGGGTGGGAAATGAAAATGTGCCCACTAAATTTTTGACGACTCTCCCTTCTAGACCTGAAAAAAACCTTGATTCCCCCCACCCTAAGGTCTAAAAATGATGTGACTACCCAAAAAAAAAAATATTTTACACCCATCTTTTGTTGAGATTCCTATAAAAGTATGATGAACACACTGTTTGCTTGTATGACCACATCCTAACATAGTCAGCACCTGAAATGCAGAAGACGCCAAGAAACCAGGTGCCATGGCTGTTCTATAAAGTTCTTTTGTAAAAACTGTACTTCCAGTAATAGTATCATTAGTTTCAAAACTTTGTAAACAGCAGGGGGGAAGCTGAGCCGTTTTGGGAAATTTTGACTGCCGAAAGTGCCATTTTTGTGGTCCAAAAATGACTTTTTTCCAGTTGGTCAGTGTGTCTTTGACCTCTCCCTTTTGACGGAACCTGAAAAATTTATGACCTCCCCCTTGAGAGGGTCCTCCGGCCTCCCCGGCGATAAATAATTACCGGTCCCGTAGGGTAATTTTTGCCCTCATTTCGTGGCCTTTAGGTCACTTATGTCCTTTAATATGGAATTTTATAAACTCTTGTCAAATTTTGGACCTTCGAAATTATCAAGTTTAAAATTTTTAACAATTTTCATTTGAAAAATGTAGGCTAGTTGTTTCTGCATTAATACAAATCCAAATTTAGTGGCGATAGGTTAACAGAAAAAGGACAACAGAAAATCAAACAGCTAATTCAATTTTTCCAACTCGATTTTTGATTTTGCCAACTGTACCCGATTTTCATGAAGAACAGCTTTAGTTCACGTTACTGTTTTAACTAAAAACAAACCACTGATTGATGGACTAGCAAACGAACTAGTAAATCAAATAACGCTGCATTAATTTTTTAGATTTATTTGATATCACAACGTTAGACGGCTATAACTTGGCAGAAGTCCTTACGCAGAGTTTGTTTTATGAAGAGTTTGTTGATATTTCTGCTTTACTTAAGAAGCGTTTTAAATCCTGGCAGTGATGTTGTGTTTTGGTATATTAATATGCCAGTAATTTTCTACCCTCCTAAAATACCAGTTACGAGTTGCTCCACGCTAAAACCCCTTCTGAGCGGCGCTGTCTAACAGAAAAAGAACTATAGGAAGTAAAATAGCAACTCAGTTTTTAGTTTTGCCAACTGTGTACGATTTTCGCGAAGTTAATTGTTATCACGACTTCAAACTCGGTGGGGATACAGTTTTGTCCATTTTTTGTTTTTATTTTCTACATTATCTGTGATACTTATAAGTTATGGTGGTGACATAGCAAACAAAACGGCAAAGTCAATTTTCAATTTCGCCAACTACGCAAATTTTCGCGGAGCTTCTCTTCCCCCACTCCTTACAGTCTGGCTATGCAGGGAAGCAACCAGAAATGATCAGGGGCAGCGTTTCAGTTACTCCCAAGCTACACAGAAGTGTTGCGAAAACCGAAGGAAAAATAAATGTTTTGAAAACTTTACTTTCCAACTGACGAAATGATGATAATAATTAACCAGTACTCGTGGAAACTGGAATTTGCAGTTAAAATTTGTCCGATTTTGCCAACTCGACAACTCGAATTTGCCAACTGTAAGTGTTTCTTGGATGGTTGGGGGAGTGGGGGGGCCCCCCCCCCCCCCCCCCAGTCGCTTCGGCCCTGGAAATGTTAAAAGGAAAACCACGAGTTTTCCATTCTGAAAGTTGGGAAATATACATTGCTGAACCAAAATAACTTGTTCATTGTTGTATTGTTGAAGCAAAATGTCCCTGGGAGAAGGGCCCTGTGGTGCCTCGTACTTCTGTCGATTGTGGCATGCCAAAGATCCTGGGTTTTCAGCGTGGACTTCACCAGGTAAATTGTCTCTCACATTGTCGTGGGGCACATAATCTAGTATGGGTTCAGGCTACCTCAAAGCAAAAAACAAACAAACAAACAAGATACGACAACTCTGCCCTTAATTTAATTTGAAATTGATGGAAAACTATGAATTTATATTTTCTCCAACTCCAAACCCAGCAAAAGCACGTTCCACGGTGAAACTACAGATATCAGCACAATTTCAGCTTTATACACACCATGGAAGAAATAATTTTTTTGAAATTCGCTAGCAGGCTTTCACTAGCCAGCTAGTAATTACGCAAATATAACGTTATTCACACCCTTTTTTCAAAATGAAAGCGTTAAGCTGTGTCACTAATAGAGACCTTTGTTATCAGGTGGCGAAAGTCAACCGATCAAAACTCAGCCTTTTCTTTATCATTTTTTACAACCAATCTCGTGTTCGCCATGCTCGAATACATTTAATAGGATTGGATAGAACGGACGAGGAGGTTATTGAATCTTGGAGAGCGACACACTAGCGTGTATCTTAACATCTTTTAGCAAAATCTCGGCTTTATGCATAGCATGTTAGAATTTAGTTTTGTGAAATTAGCTAGCTTATTTGGCAAATATCAACGTAATTGGCTCCTTTTTTGCAATAAGAAAATGTTAAACTGTGGCATTTTCTATTCTCAGTCGACAAAAGTCACCCGATCAAAATTCAGCCTTTTCTGTCGCATTTTTATTTTTTCTCAGTTACCAGAAAATAGCCAAACTGCATGAGCTGTAAAAGACAAGTGTCTAGTGGTCGCCATGCTCAAATGCATTTTCTCTGGATAGGATCTGGATAGATCTGGACGTTAAGGTTATCTATCGTCAAATCTCGGCAAGTGACAGGTGTCTTAATATCTTTTACTTCGTACGTTGGAGTTCAAAAGCTTAACAACGATTGTAACAATGTAAATATTTTTTTCTTTATAATTTCAAATATGTCTGCAATGGACTAATAAATTATTACACAGTATGTAAGACTCCAGAAACAAAAAAATTACTTAAAAAGTGGCAACATTGTATTTTTTATTGTTAATCCTTATGGCAATGTAAAGTATCACGAAGTTGATTCTGTTTGGTGGTATTTCTTATGTGTTTACTTTTTTTTTATATTTTACACAATAAATAACACCTTCCAACAATATTTTTTAACATTTCCATTACAGTATACAATGGTTCGTTTCAACTTCTTTAACAATTATTATTTTCCTGTTTTTTTGTTTACTTTAAAGTTTCGGTTCGTCTTCTTTAGGTTCCGCTTGTACAAGCTCATTAACATTATTGGCGCTCAGTTCAAAGTTTGCGCTTTAATTGGAAAAGCTTTGGTCAATGTAAACAATTCCTTAATTAGTAAGATATTTACAATATTTTGTAGGTATGATTCCAGTTCAGTCTGGCCGAAAGATACAACCCGGTCAAAACTTCAGTTCACATGAAAAGTTTACATATTTGTATGTAACCGGTTGTGAACCATACAATAATTACAAATGTTCTTAAACCACTGGCCAGTCTTTAAAATGCTACATATGATGGTTAAAGCGTTTTAAAGAAATAATTAGCCGTTAAATAGTACAGATAATGACCAAATTTTCTGCTATACCCATTTTCCGAAATGCTTCAGTAATGACGATTAAAAAAAAAATGTTATATTGACTCCCTTTGCACATAATCAAAATATGTTGGACTTATTTTTAAATTAATGACAGTCTACTGCCTTACAAATAAAATGACGCTGTTAAGTTTACAGAAAATAATTTTGTTTAACCCTTAAAACGTACATGAACCTCTTTTCAAAGTAATGACTGTTGGCTCCCACCTTTTCTAAATGAAATTCCAAATTTTAAATACAGCTTTGCTGAATTCGAAGACCCACATTTTCTTTGCGGATAAAGCGTATGCGATAAGCGTTACAAGATTTGGACTTTTCTACTTTCCTAGTCATAGGCATAAAAGTTACTGCAGCGATACATTATACTTGTTTAGAACTTGTTACTAGTCTTATTAATAGTTCATTTCTAGACCAAACTATCAATAAACCTTAAATACGTATAGTATACCCTTTACGTCTCTTGACTGTATTTAACAGTTAAATACATAAGTTACGCGTACTCAAAACTCAGTAGGCATAAACAGTGTACTCGTATTTGGGATCAACAATGTAGAACTTTTCGGCTTGCTTATCTTCGTAGTGATTGTCACTGGGAATCGAGGTACGCTCTATGAATATCAATTCCAGGTCGTCACATCTTTTAACATCACTGGTTACGAACGTGTTTTTAACACAAAGTTTGATAGGACCCTTTAGGGAGCCATTGTTAAGAGCATCGGAAAAAATCTTCACCAGGTTATTAGACACGCCACGAACATTGCTAACATCCAAGATCTGCAAGTTGGGACAAAGGTACGCCAGTGAACCAAAGGATTGATCGGGATTGACGAGATCTTCGACATTACAGGCGTAGAGTCTTTCCAAGCACCCTACGGTACCAAGGAGGGTAATTCCTTGACCATTGAGCGATGTGTGCCCAATCTCAACTGTGGTTAAATTAGGTAGTGATGATAGAAAGAATAAACCTTCATCAGTAACATCCGTTGCTGTGACACGCAGTCTTCTCAGGTTAAGGCATTTACTTGCTAACTTACGACACAACCTGTCATCGACATTGGAACAACCCCACAGCGACAGGTCTTCCAGTTTACTTAAATCTGGAAATACTTCACTCCAAGAAATTTCCACTCCCCACCTATCTAAGTGTAAAATCTTCAAGGTGTCTTTGTAGTGATTCAAAACTAGTGAGAGCATTTCTTCGGTAATCTGGTGACAATCCGACAAGCGAAGCTCTTGGATGAATTCGCAACGATACATCAGGTATTCCATTGCGGAATCTTGTAAATAATGACAGCTTGTTAATCGCAGGACCGTGAGATTACGGCTGATGTACTCGAAGCATTCTCCAGTAGCCAAATTAAAGTTGGCGGAAATGTGCAACGATTCCAGTAGCCGGCAGCCGCCGATGATGGACAGAAGATCGCTCTCGTGCATCGTGTTGAACTGGTTCGATTTTAGGATTTTCAAAACGTTTACAATCTTCAGTTTCTTGCAACGGCGAAAAACGACTTCTAGGCAGGGTATGTCTGTGAACTGGACATTAATTAACACAAGTTCCGAGAGGGATTTACAATCTCTACCAGCCGTACTTAGGATCTTTCCCAAACGCCATGAGTCGCAGGCAGTGTGGTACACCGTCAGCTTTTGGAGATTTCGGCAGCTAGAAAATATAGTTGGAATCAGGGAATCACTGGCAGGTAACTTGAGTTCGGTGACGCGGCCTGAAAGAACTCTTCGCCGTCCGACTCTCAGGATCATCTCAGTTGGCCAAAACCAAAAGGTGCTTTGTCTGACGACATACCAATTCTTGCAAACCAACCCGACTGTATGACGATCTTCCACTCCCAAGAAGCTAAATATTAGTTCAACAATTTCGTGAGGTAACCTGCTAATTGTAACTAATTTATCCCTACTTTCAGAAGATGTGTTGCTGCTACTGGTTTCTGGTAGTTCCAGGGGCCGTTTCAGGAATTTTTTTCTTTTGCGTTGGAGGCAGCTCAATTCCTCGCATGATGAGGCTTTGTTAACCTCTTCCCATAATCGTATCCGTCTCAAGGTTGACTGATGACCCATTCTAAAATGTGCACTGCTCGGTATGGAGCGTCATGAACTTGCTGCGTAATTTCTATTTTTGAACAATTATAATTTTTAAGAAGACTAAGTTGCTCTCCCCAAACGGGGAAGAAGCCTTACGAGGTTGCCGTACGATGGTTGGTTTTTTTTAATCAGATCATCCGCCCCGGGCAACAACAAACAAGATAAACAAGATCATCAGCCCCGGACAATTCTGCCACTGGCCGCTGTAGGCTGTGTTGTTGTTTGATTTCAAGGTGCACGACCCCAAACAAGTTTTGTTCGCCACCAGTGATGCCCAGAGGGGGAGGAGGGGGGACAGTGTGACAAACTCCTCACTGGTAGTTTAGGGGAAAATATCGATGTATTTATTATGTTACAACAACACAATACCACTCACCACAACGCACAAATCTAGAAAAAAATACCATGCAAAAATATGTTTGTTTACAATTTTATGCATGGTTGAATATTGATTGAAAACGAAACAGAACTGTAAATACTGTTGCAGCACCCGGCTGTTATGATGGAATAGAAATATAAAGAATGCTAAAATAACGTGGCCGAAAGTGTTTGTTTGTGGGGGTGGGAGGGGGGGATGAAACCCCAACCACTAGTCCAAGACGGAAATATAGGAGCATTTTTAAATAGCGTGGGGGGGGGGGGGATCACTGTTATGTTAGCGACAGTAGGCTAAGGCAAGAGTAAAGTGGGCCTAAAAGCTCTTAATAAAACCGTTAAACCGTTCCGAGGTAACAAACCATTGTTTCCAACATAGCACTAGAATGTTCCTGCAAGTACAGCTTCCCTTCATTGTTGCCATGGGCAACCACCGAATTTTCCATATTCACATTTGTGAGGCATCCTTTACAAATACTTTTCACCCGTCGTAATTTTGTACCATATCTGCTCTAACCTGCCCCATACGTTTCACGACTTCTTCACCTCCTAAAGAAGTCTAACGGTGACTTTGTGGGTGGAATACTAGCGTGTTTACATATTTTTGTATACAGATTTACATAACAAATTTAAACACACATGCAGGGAATTTCAAAATAGGCCTTGGACGCCCATTTTATTATTCCCAGAAATTAAAAAAAATACATCGCGATAACCTGTTATCTCTTCAAACTTCTTATTTCGCTACTCTTCAGGGATAACCAATGTAAAATGGGGGTAGACAAAGATAAAATGCGTATTGCAGTTGATTTACTAAAAGAGAATATTCCTGTATTCGTACTGCATTTGAAAGGGAGTGGGTGGTGGGAGAAGACTCGGCGGGGGTCCGGAAATATCAACAAAAGGCATTTGGTGGAACGTTCACACTTAGTTGCTGCATGCAGTGTGCATGTCGTGCGCTGGGTGACCTGTGTTTCCCAAGCTGTCTGTGGTAAGTGTCACACAAGCCACTCAAAAAATAGTATCCAGTACGGCTTTAACTTGGTCACACACTGTTTGACCGATTAGGACAAACCTTTTTGGAAGCAACTTCCTATGGCTTGAAGGGCAATGTGAGAAACGTTTCACCTACCCAGGGGCCCCCTTACTCCCCCCCCCCAAAAAAAAAATGTCACGAAAAGATTTCTTTACCAATGATTAATCGGCAACAAATGTGCATAGTTAGTGTTATGGCCATGCTAGTACCATGAAATAACCTGAACCCCAATCTGTCCGGGGGGGGGGGGGGGGGGGGGGGGGGGGGGGGGGGGGGG
>JAHWFP010065410.1:157518-176119 GCA_023313725.1 Lithobius niger
CCCCCCCCCCCCACTCCTCCCCCCAAGTAAAACATGTTAACGTGAGATTGATTAGTGATAAATAAACAAAGATGGAAAACTTTTTCTGTCGTTTGGACTTGACTTTCCGACTTTCAGAGTAGCAAACTGGCCCCTTGACCAAATGCCAAAGACCACTCGTCCAGCCATGTGACACAGACGTGCGCAAGGAAGTTTGATATTTAAGTCCAAAAGGCAACGGAAACGGGCTTGCATGCGCATTTATTTATCAGAGAAATGAGAACTTCAATTTTAAGATCCTAAGGATTATTGGTGTGAAAAGTTTAGCCTCGACGGTTCCAAAAAAGGTTGTGAAATCATTTTGTACCATCGTAACTCCTTGAATTGCTCAAATTCTTTATGGGGGGGGGAGGGTGGCATCACTGCTTGCTCTCCCCCCCCCCCCTCGGCATCGGCATCTTGTTTCCACCAAACAAGATGTACTGCAGCAGTAACGCTTCTGTGAGAGTCTTAGCGTTGAACAGCCACTCAACAAAATGTGATAACCTAATGATGGGTTAAAGATACTGGCTTGCGGCCAAAGCCCCTTTTACCCTACCAAGTGAGTGTATCCTTTATTCAAAAGACCAATATTTAATGTTTTTACGGTTTACTTCGTTAACCATTTACCTTGTGATTTATTATTTATTTTTCCTTTTTTTGGGAGGGAGAGGGGAGTTGAGGCAGCTTGGGGGGGGGGGGGAAATAAAGCAGTTTGGGGGTTGGGGTGCAGGTTGTCACACTGTTACCCGCATGACCATAGAGACTATCAGAACGTACGCCCACAGAAATCGTTTCGTAACAATTGTTTCTGCAACCTCATTTGGCTGTATCCATCCAGTAAAGTAAAGAATAATATAAGTAGACTACATGCTGCCCGTCTAAACACAGGTGAATTTAGTTCTAGTAGCTTTCTAAACTTACTTGCCTCCTCTTTTTGTCTTATGAAGATCTTTGCATATATCTCAACTTTCTCTTCCCCCTGTTATGTCTCTCTCTTTCTCTTCTTCCCCTCCCCTCCCCTCGTCCCAAGCCTCCCTAAACGTAATTTTAGCACTATATTTAAGGAGTTTTAAGGTCATTAACTCATTCCGATGAAGCATATTCATTTAGAGCCGTTTCCACCCTTCCTTTTATACCCTTTTCATACTGAAACCCAACATCGCGACCAAGATCCGGACTTTAGTTAATCTTTCTCTCGCTACAACATTTTCGGCGCCGTCGTTGTTGATTTCTCCCCTCCCTCTCCCGTCCCTCCTCCTGCTTTGCCTTTAACTCGCTCTTGCATTGGAGTAGGACTTAAGGTCAAGGTCGGGCCCGCACCCGAGTAGAATTCCAGTGTGGAAAGGTCTGGCTCGGGTCCGAAGTGGAGCCAGGGCGGGTTCGTACTTTTTCCCCAGTGTGGAAGGGGTATCCGTAATAATTATTTGGTATGAGCTTTACTAATAAAACGGCACACATTACGGAGGTTTACAACTATTCCAAGTAATTCTTGATCATTTACCAAGGTAAAAGTGATAACTTTGATTGATTGATTGATTGATTGATTGATTGATTGACTGATTGATTGATTGATTGATTGATTGATTGGGAGCAGTATCCGCTGCTCGTTTTCTGCCCCACTACTTACGAAACTACAAACTACAATACTACGAAACTGTAAATAGCTGACACCAAAATGAAGACTAAAATATAAACGATACCCAAACAGTGGTTAGCAAGCCAGTCACTCAAACCCTCCGACCCCATACAGAAATTCAATGGTCAGAGCTCTTATGACACGATAGTTGTTCATGCCCACATGTAACCGTTCAGCCCTATATGACCCGTCCACAGCCTTGACGGAAGGACTGCAGACAACCGTGGAAAGAAGTCTAATTCAGCCGGCCTCGACACAGATGAATGGACACCCAACAAGGCAGGGTCTCTGGTCTCTGTAAACCATTCATCCTCCACAGACCACATGCTGACCACAGAACATCCTCATGCTGACCACAGAAATACTCTCACTACAGGGGCCAGATCCTTGCCACTCACCACCAAATCCACTTTTGGAGCTGAAGCAAGCCACGAGATACCACCTGCACTTGGGTTTTCTTCCAGCCCAGAATGCTCCGGATGCAGCGCACAGACGCCATCACGCCAGAAAGGATAGCACCAAGAATGTTTAACCAAAAGCAAAATTAAGGTCCTTAAGGGTCCTTAATTTTGTTTTTGGTTTAACCCAATCTCAAGAGCTAATGGATGAGCCAACTCCAGATAGTGCAGTTTACCCGTAAGAAACTCACAGAAGCAGCCTGCGAATTTGTCAGAATTACAATGCTGCTAACTCCTAAGTCGATTCCATGGTCTCAAACTGCAGAAACGGGTGCTAATTCCACTACCATGAGGGACAACATCATTTTTCACAGTTTCGCTTGAACAAACCTTCCATTCTCTCAAAGTTAACTATATCAATTCCATGGGCTTTTCAAATAAGTTCGATGAAGACAAAATACGTATCGCCACTGAAAAACCTGACATTATCGGTATTACTGAAACCCACTTGTCCTCGTCCACTGACTCTTCCTTGATGACTATTTCTGGCTATACTCTTTATCGTGGTGACAGGACTGGTGGCTCCCACGGTGGTGTTGCTCTCTACATTAATTCCAGCATCCCTTCTTTCCTTCTTCATGTCAACACCGACCCATCTGGGGAATGGGAAACCATTTGGTGTTAAGTCAAACTCAGTAATTCTTACAATTTTAAAATTGGGTGCTGTTACCGCATTTCCAGTAAAAATGCTCTTCCTATGCACTGGCCTGGCTTGCTGTCCACTCTGAATCACTCTATGGATTCCTCCACCTCACCTTCCTACTCTCCTTATGGGTGATTTCAATTTTCCTTCGCTTAACTGGGATGAAAATGTTACTACTCAATCTGAAATTAGTGCTTCTTAAGAATTACTTGACTTCATGCAAGATTTCGATCTCTCCCAACATGTTACTAGGCTAACAAGGCATCGTTTTGGCCAGAAGTCCAGTCTTCTTGACCTTATTATCGCATCTCCTGAATTCCAAATCACTTCAGTTTCTCGTCATGCTCCTCTTGGCCGTAGTGACCACGATATCCTGAAATTTGATATTTAATGTTGATTTTTCTCTTAACTGCCCTAAAACAACCTGCCTTAATTTTCGCAAGGCAGATTATGTTCTCATAAATGAAATTATCTCTTGCATTGACTGGGCTTCTGAATTAGACCAATTCGATGTCGACTCTCAACTTTTTTTACTTAATGAGTTTATTCAAGACATCGTCACTAACTTTGTGCCATTATCTAACCAAGGGTCTAACTCCAGCCCCTCTTGGTCAAATAACACTGTTCTCGCTTCTGTTAATCACAAAGAAAAGGCCTATAACCGTTTCAAAAATGCTCCTACACCCAGCATCCTCATTGCTTTCAAAGCTGCATTGTGCAGCTGTTTCTGTTTCTGACCCGTGACTCTTACGAAAGCAAGCTTATTCTTCAAACCAAACGCCAGCCAAAGTTACTCTTTAAGTACATTAATAGGAACAAAAAAACCCACTCCCACCAACTGCCTTAAGAACGCCGCTGGAAATGTCATTCTCGAAGATGCCGATATTGTCGCTACTTTTAATAATTTCTTTGCTTCCACACTCAAACCTTCAACGTTGGCTTCTCCTCCTGCCATGTGCAATTCGGGAAAAATCTCTTTTGATATCACCCAAGTAGAATCTGAACTTCTCCCACTCAAGGAGGATTCCTCCTGGGGCCCTGATGGTACCTCGCCAGTTTTTCTAAAGAACCGTGCGGCTACTCTTCTCTCTCCCACTCTACACAATTTTTTGCACTTCTATCCGAACTTGAACCTTCCCGCTAGCTGGAAAGATACAAATATCACTCCAATACATAAAAGTGGTTTCTTACACGAAGTCACTAACTATCGGCCTATCAGTCTTTTACTTGTTGCTTCCAAAATCTTAGAAAGATTCGTTCACAGCGATCTTCTTAAAACCTGTAATGACCTCAACCTCCTCTCTCCGACACAACATGGTTTCCTTCCCAGACGCTCTTGCCTTAGCAACTTGCTATGCACATACAACTCCATTACACAATATATCGATTTTGATATCCCTTGCGACATTATCTACCTTGACTTTAGTAAGGCATTTGATTCTATATCACATGCCAAGCTTATTACCAAACTTTACTCCCTTGATTTCCCTTCACCTTTGATTTCCTGGTTGCACTCCTATTTATATCGTCGTCAACTTGTTTGCCTTCGTAGTTCTCCCTGCAGTTGGACTCCAGTTACCTCTGGTGTTCCCAAAGGATCTGTACCTGGACCTTTACTCTTTAATATCTTCATGTGTGATCTCCCTGCAATCATTTCCTCTGAAAATACCAGCTACGCTGATGATTTCAAACTTTTTGCTCCCTCCTTTCTCTCCGAATCTCTATAACGTGACCTCAATAATGTGGTAGCCTGGACCTCACCAAACGACCTACGACTAAATCCTGATAAATGCGTTGTGATGCACTTTGGTCACAATAACCCCTGCAATTCCTATCACATTCAACAAAAAATTATCTCTCCCAAGACTCAACACCATGATCTTGGAATTCTTGTCGACAACTCTCTTAAGTTTCACCATCATGCCATTTTCATCACAAACAAGGCTGTCAGGAAAGCCCATCATATTCTGAAATCTTTCTCTTACCTCAACTCAACTTTTTGTTATCGTTTTTAAAACCTTTCTCCGACCTGTTCTTGAGTATTGTTGCCAAGTCGCAAGACCTTGTTATGACTCTTTTCTTTTCCCACATTGATGCCTGCCAGTGGCGTCTAACTAAGCTCTGTAGACCTCTACGTAACCTACCTTACCAGAACCGCCTTAAACACCTCCACCTATCTTTGGCTGTTTCTCAGCAGAGCCGTGGAGACGTCATACTCGCTTTCCAAATTCTAAACGGGCTCATTGACATCATACCTACCGATTTTTCTGTCTTGCTCTTTCCAACACCAGGGGTCACAACCTGAGGCTCCTTGGCAACCATTCTAAGCTTAACATCAGGCATCGCTTTTTCTCTGAAAGAGTTGTGCCCCTCTGAAATTCTGTCACCTTACGTCGTGGCTGCTACTAGTCTAAACTCTTTCAAAGCACGTCTTGACAAGGGTTCTTAAGGTGTTTTTCCTCTGGTCTTTCACTTGTTGTGTTCCCTCTGGTTTTTTTTTTGGTGGGGGGGGGGGTTGGGTGCCATCGTTTTAGCCTTGGCTCGGCGCCGTCTACTATATTCTATTCTATACCACTGGGCATGGCATCAAGACGGTTAGAATAACACAGCTTGAATCCATTCAGCCGGGATCCACTCAGCTATTCCGGCAGTGTACATTGTTGAAAAAGATGCATGCAGGCTGATGAGCGCCCCGCATGTATCTGGGCTTGTGAACTTATTGCGAATGTGTGTGTGAGAGCAGTGGCTCGTTGTCAGGACAACCCGCTGGGGAGGATTTGATTGACTACACCATTCTTGGTGCGGTTGCCCGTCAGGCGCGTCCTTGCTTCTGGAGTACGTGGTGTCAGTGCGCCTGGGAGTTTGGCCTCAGAGTCCCTGGTTATGGACTCAAGCGCTTGGTGGATGTAGTGCCTTGAGGGATGGCACTGTGGTTAGGGAGGCATGGGATATCTATTGCGATGTGCCCTTCCACACGGAGTCCTTGAATGGAGGAATGGGGATTTTCCTAGAAGACCTGCATCAGTCTTTTGGGTACAGGGTGCCATTCCTTCTGTCATCCTTTGTGGGGGAACTGGCAGCCATTGTGAGTGTGGTTGATGTTGGTATAGACCGGGCAGTGCTGCACTTTAGGGTTCTTTCAAATTCGAAAGGGGGGTCAGACTACTTAGGCAGTCTCTGGCTGACACAGGTGGAAGGTGCACCCAATCATTGCAGAGATCAGCTGGAAACTGTATGGGCCTTCCAAAAGGGTGTGGAGGTCAGGATTCAATGGGTGTGCTGTCACGCCGACCACTTTGGAAATGAGGTAGTAGATGGCGCGGCTCGCAATAACGCGTTGGTTGGGGTTAACACCGATGGCGTTACAGTGGCCCCATGGGACCTCCACTCAGTCGTAGCTGCGGCTGTGGTTAGAGCTTGGCAGCTGCACTGGGGTGCTGCACAGATGGGTAGGGGCTGTATGCTCTTCACCTGTTAGTGGAGGAACCAGCAGCCTTGAAGAGGCTGTCCAGGAGGGATGCTGGGGTCATAGCCAGGCTTCGGACTAGCCATGTGAGGTTGCGTTCTCACGAGTTCAGGTTGTGGTTGGCTGTTGGTCCGCTCTGCTCCTGTGGAGCTGAAGAGGAAGCAGTGGACCACTTCCTTTTCATGTGTTGGCGTTGGGCCTCGGTGGGTAAGTTGTCCCTGCAGTCAGCTGGTGTCTCTGCCTCGGATGTTTTGCAGGCATTTTCGTGTGGCCAGGGGGTGCTCTTCTCACTCAGGGCAGTGGTTTAGTTCTGTCGTGCTACCAGTAGTCTCGTTTGAAGGGCTTGGTTACTCTTGTGAAACTTGCAGGAAGAAAAATTGCCTGTCGCAATCAATGATCAGGCAACACCGACCGAACATTTGGAAACAACCACAGGCCAAACGAAACTACGGGCGAAAGAAAACTTAGGCGAAGCCAGGTACGATGATAGTGTATGCATATATCTAAGTCTCTAAATCGTGTGAAGGTTAAGATGGGTATCAAGGACATTGTTTAGGATCGTCACTACATCTGGTAATTGTTGTATTGTTATTTGTTTGCAAGAGCAGCGACTGGAGGCACGCCTCCACTGGTTGCCCAGTGGGGCGTCTGTGGCTGACATAAGTAGGGCATTTGGAGATATCGGCGATGTGGAGTCGCATGTGTTTGAAAAAAATGGTTGTGCGGGTCAAGGCCCTGTGTGATACGGGTGTGCGACAGATCAAGATTAAGCTGCATGAATCGTCTACAATTGGAGACGTCCCAGATGTCATTTTGGTGCGTGGCATTCCAGCCATTGTGACCATCCCTGACCGGCCTCCCAAGTGCCTTCGTTGTGGGCTCAGAGGTCACTTCCAGCACACGTGCGTGAGCCTTGAGCTGCAGGACCTACAGAGATCCACGCGACCTCTGCAGTCATTTGCGGGAGGCTATGAAAATCAAAGAGGCAAAAGAAGCAGAGAATCTGAGGTGTCATAGGACAACGTAGAGTGTCAACAAAAGTAGCAGCAGAAAGTGGTGCAGTTGATAGGCCTGGGGCGCATGGCCAAGCGACCGGCAGCGGAAAAATTGATGAGCAGCGTGAAAACCATGCCGATCACTCATACGCAGAAGGCGGTTCTGGAGAAGATAGTGGTGGGGAGTGGATCAAACCACCTGCTAAACGGAAACGAGGTAGGAAGAACTGGAAATCAAGCAATCAGTGCGAAGCACCAAGTGGTAGTGTTGCTAGTGCGACGTTGCAAGAAGACCAAGTACATGTGCAAGTGCAGGAGGAAGAAATGCAAGTTTCGGAAGTATGTGAAGTTAAGCAGCGCAGATGTCGACCAAGAAATGATCAGGAAGAAATACCAAGTGAAGAAATGAGTGAAGTGAGTGTTCAGGAATCAGGAGAGGGTGAAGTGTGTCGTGAGAGTGGAGCCCTGCTTGTGGAAGTAGGAGTAATAGAAGAAGTCGTTTCGAGTTGTGTTGAGTGGTCAGCAGATACACAAATATGTGAGAATGTTAAGTCTGCCACGATGCAGCGGCGTAGTGATAGTTTGGCACAACAGGATCCAACCTAATCTAACCTAACCTATTCTGAGCGCATTCAATCTGTTTTCTATTGCTTCCTGGAATTTGCGTGGCAGTAAGATTAACGATGTTGAAAAAATGTTAGTGTGTTGATATTTTAGGCTTACAGGAGACAGGACATATAGAAAATTTTGATGGGGCACCTTTTCAGGCAGATTTTGTTCACTCGGGGAAGGGAGTGGGAATTTTAGTGAAATGGACAGTGCCAAATTTAGTGTCAGTTGTTCGCTTCCCCATTCAGGAAATTGACGCATGCTTTGTCAAGGTATGGATGAATAATCAATGGGTCAGCATTGTGTTTGTGCATGTGGTAGGTACTCCAACGCTGCTGCAATGGACGACCTGGCTACAGCAGTTTTCGCCACCATGCATCCTTGGTGGAGATTTTAATGCACACCACTTTGACTGGGGCTCCATTAGAATCGACACCAAAGGACGCAGACTATCCAGTGCCATTGCTGCACAGGGGTTAACGGTAGTCCAAGATGGGACGCCCACGTTTGTCCGTTGGCAGAATGGGCGAGTGCAGGAGTCAGTTTTGGACCTGTTCCTGTGTTCAGGGGGTTTAGCTCAGTGGTATGGTTTTTCTGTGTCGGACGATCAGCGTGGCAGTGACCACTTTCCGGTGGTACTGCGGCCTAGGGGTGTACAAATGGTGCCCAGAGATAGGCGCCGGACCCGACCTAAATAAATGATGGGATAATGGCTCCATGGATAAGAGCGAATGTGCAGGGAAGGAAGAGGGAAAAAGGGTTGTCTGCTGTAACTCACCCGACTTGGTGGACAAATGTGTGCACTACAGCTGTGCGGGATAGGCGTTCAGCTTATCGCCGGTGGAAGCGCCATCCGTGTGATGAGCACTGGTTGGTGTACCGCGGCACTGCTGTAGAGGCGTCGTTTCTCATCAGAAGAGAGAAGGCTAACTATGGTAATCGTTTGTGTGAACAGGTCGCTTGCTGTCGCATGGAAAATTCTGCGCGGTGAGAGTGTGAGGGTATCACAGCAGTGGGTGTATGAATTGCAGGTTGCTGCTTCACGACCACGAAGTTTACGTGGTGAATCAATAGCTGATGGGTACAACGAGCGATTTGCAAGTGTGTATGCATTACCAAGTGGTGGCCAACCGCCACAGAATGTTTGTGTTCAGCGTGCAGTGGACCAGCCATGGACTTACGGTGAATTTACTGGAGCTCTGTCGAAATGCAGAGATGGTAGTACTGTGGGAATAGATGCAGTATCGTATGGGGATCTTAAAGCAGCATCAGTTTTGGGTAAGGAAGCAGTTGTGGATATTTTTTCAAGAGCTCTTTGATGGTGGAATAGTTCCCCCGTCGTGGCTTTTTACTGTCTTGGTCCCTGTGCATAAACCGGGGAGTGACAGATCGAGTTTGCTGAATTATAAACCTATCGTGCTTCTGTCGTGTGTACGTAAGGTATATGAGCGGATGCTGGTGAAGCGATTGGACTGGCATCTAGAATACAATAACTGTCTTTCGCCAGTCCAATTTGGGTACAGGTACGCTCAGAGTGCACAGGATGCGGTTTTGTACCTTTTGACAGGTATTCACGAAGCGTGGGTCCATGGTAATGTGGCAGTGGCCGTGTTCCTTGATATTAAAGCTGCCTATGACACAGTCCAGATTGACTGGGTCAGAGCGGCGCTTGAAGGCATGGGAGTTGGCGCTAAGTTAACGAGTGCTATTGAAGCGCTGTTAGGAGAGCGGCGATTTGTGACGCGGGTGAATGGCTTTTGGTCAATGGAAGCAACTTCGGATAGAGGGCTTCCGCAGGGCTCCTGCTTGAGCCCGCTGCTGTTTTCAGCCGCTATTAATGATGTGCTAGTAGAGCTCGGTCTGTCTACCAACATCGTCTGTTATGCAGACGATGTTGCGATGTGGTTTGTTGGGTCGGACGTGCCGGAAATAATGCCGCACGTTCAAAAGGCTCTTGACCTTGCGGTTACACGGTTGGCAGACAGGGGTTTCCAACTGGCACCTGCAAAGACAGAGCTGGTAGTGTTCACACGGTCTATGGTTAGAAAACGGACTCCTGCCACAGTGGTAGTTAATGGGGTAGTTGTCAAGCAATCATCAACGGTACGTTATCTAGGGGTGGTACTGGATGAGCGGCTTGAATGGAACAAGCACGTGAATAATGTCCGAGAGAGGATCCGAGTGAGGACCTCTGTCCTTAAGGTGTTGGCTCAAAACAAAACTCTGCAGTGGCGCTCTTCTGTCGACGTACAGAAGCTTTGTTCGGTCAATACTCTACTACCATCTACCATTTTTATGTTTGGTGCCACGGCATGTGAAGGCTCTTCAAGTAGTAGACAATGAGTGCCTTCGGATCATCACGGGGTGTTTGGTGTCTACACCAGTGGAGGCTCTCTGGGTTGAATGTGGCGAGCCTCCACTACGCTGCCGTGCAGAAGAACTGCTGGCCCTTCTTTGCATGCGGAATATTAGCCGTGGTGCGGAAGATCCAGTTGGGATGATACTCCGTGACTATGCGAGGCTGAGTGACAGTGTGCAGTGCGTTAGGTGCGGCTGGGTACGGGGTGTTGCTTTTGAAGAGTGCCTCGCAACTGGGGTTTTGGGATGGCTGACGAGTCTGTCCTGTCAGTCCGTGGGCCTGGTGCCCAGCGGTTATGCAACTGTTTGCCACGAAGCACACCGATTGTGAGATTTATTGTGATGCGTCGTTTCGGAGAGATCGGAGTGAAGGAGGCATTGGAGTGGTGATACCATCTCTGAAGTTGTGCGTGAAGCGCCATCTTCGAGCGGTTGCTTCAAGCACAGTTTGTGAACTGGCCGCAATGTCTGTGGCACTAGATGTAGCACTAGATATGCAGCTGCCGTCCTTTTCTATAGTGACAGATTCTCTGGCAGGGATAGGGATGTTGAAACGGGCGGTAGAGCGCATGGAAGTGGATGACCCATTGGTGTTTTCAGTAGTATGGAAACTATGGCTGGCATCGCAGTTGGGTATCCATCTGTACGGTGGGTAAGAGGCCACTCAGGAGTTTGGGGAAATGAACAAGCTGACATGCTTGCTAGAGAGGCAGTTGTGGGGGGTGCAGAAGGGGCGGAACTGACTCTGTCAGTGAAGTCTAGGCGCCCAATGGTTCGAGATTGGCAGCTACGAAAATGGGATCAACAGTGGCAGCAGGCGGCAACTGGCAGGTTCCTGTTTGCGATCCAGCCAGCTTGCAGTCTCCAGTCAGTGCTAAGTAGGTTACCACGTTGGAAGGCGCGTCTCCTGAGCCGATTGCGCACTGGTCATTCGTTATTGCATCAGTATAGGTTAGGTTGGGTGAACCGGTCGCTCTGTCAGAAGTGCGGTGTCGAGGACACTGTGCAGCACTTTCTTCTTGTCTGCAGGCGCTATGCTGAAGAAAGACGAGTGTTGTCGAAGTGGTTGGTCACGCATCCGACTCTCCAGTTGCTCCTCGAGTGTGCGTCTGGTAATACTGCCATTCCCAGGTTATTAGCAGTGGTGGAATATTGTGCCAGTGTCAGACTGTGATTCGTACAAGTGGTTTGAGTGGCTGTTTGGCGAGTTGGTGTGATATGGTTTTGTTTAATTGTTTTTGTTGTTCTATGTTTTCTTAGCAATGTACAGAGCGTACGACTGCAGGTCACGGCTCTCAAATAAAGAATTTGAATTTTGAATTTGTAGTGAGCGTTCGGCTTAGGGCTAGAGCTCAATAAACAAATATTCCATTTAGTGTAAGCAAATTAGCTTTTCACTCGAAATTAAATACTAGAGAAATAATCTTTGGCAGGAACGTTCGTGTATATCAGGGTAATTATTTTCTAGAAGTATAGAAAAGTCTGCCTTGGGGGAAAACCGCCATCTTAGTAAATGGCCGCCGAATAATATTACATTAGCCGTAACTCCGGCATAGTCGAGCCTACAGGAAAACATCCCATACAAATGATGTAGAGAACAGTATAACAAACAACTTTGCTTATATTAGAACAATTTTTTTCCGTAAAACAGCTAAATAAAGCAGGTAAAGCAGGTAAAGTTGAATATTAATTGTATATTCCAAGGCACCTCATTTACTATATAGTCTGGTAGCAGGGCCAAAAACCTGGAAGTAAGGTCCGCTCAATGTTTTATAGTGTTCTTCAAGGCATACTTAATGAAATTCTGCAGGGTGCCACTTCGTCACCCTTAAGCAAATTTAAATATTCAAGATGGTGGCCAAGATGGCTAAAAAGTCGTATATCGGCCATAGAACAGACAAGATAATCATTTTGGTATCTAATACTACGTTTTCAGGGTCAGGGAATACTAATAACAGATTATCTTTTGATTTTAGGGGCTGGTGTCACAGTCACCATTCGATTTCTGGCTCATTTTTAACTTTCAACTGGAATTCTGCCGTTTCTAATTTAGGTGGAAGACCCCAATTAGATTCAATCGAAAGGCGGGAATGTCTTCCAAGTTGAACATGAGCGAAAAATCAAACGGTGACTTTGATACCAGCCCCTAAAAAAAGGGCGTATATTTTATCAACAAGATAATACATTCTTAGTATTCCCTGACCCTGAAAACATAGTATTAGACACCAAAATGATTATCCTGTCTGTTCTATACTCGTAGATATAGCCGATATGATTTTTTAGCCATCTTGGCCGCCATCTTGAATATTTAAATTTGCTCAAGGGTGACAAAGTGGCACCCTGCAGAATTTCATTAAGTATGCCTTGAAGAAATACAACACACCATAAAACATTGGGCGGACCTTACTTTCAGGTTTTTGGCCCTGCTACCAGACTATACTATAGTAAATGAGGTGCCGTGGAATATGTGGAATATTCAACTGGCTCTACCTGCTTTATTTAGCTGTTTTACAGAAAAAAATTGTTCTAATATGAACAGAGTTGTTCGTTATACTTTTCTCTACAACTTTTGTATGGGATGTTTTCCTGTAGACTGGACTTTGCCGCAGTTGCAGCTAATGTAACATTACTTGGCGGCCATTTTCCAAGATGGCGGCTTTTCCACAAGGCGGATTTTTCTATACTTCTAGAAAATAATTACCGTGATATACACGAAGGTCCCTGTATAAGATCATTTCTCTAGTATTTAATTCCGGGTTTGCCTCTATTTTGCCTAATTTGCTTACACTAATTCTACATCTACGCTTTTGACTGTCTTGTTGTTTATTTATTGTTTGAAGTGGTAGTTTGGATCGGATGTAATGGGTAGTCACCATCGTGTGTAAGATCTATAGGTTTCAAATGTTGTCGGAGTTCTTTCGATTGTTTAAAGAGGCAGATGACACTGTTTGGAGTTTTGGGATATTTCGGAATAATTCCAATTCCACATGTTAAATAATATTTTTGTTTACTGTTCTCTGGTTTGTTTGTAGAGGGCTGGAGAATCCAGCCGAAATTAATGCTCTTATCCCTTTAAGTGCTACGTTAATTTTCTATCTCCACAAAAGTAGGCGTAACCTGGATGGGACTCGAACTAGCAACTTGAAGAAGCTCTTTAACATCAGGCACACGCTTCTACCAACTCGGCCACGACCGTCTCTAGAGTCGGCTTGTTAAGGGAAGCTAGTATTGTTGTCATTTCTGCACTGTTGCATAGTTTGGACTCTGTATGACTCTGTTTGGAGCGTATGACTGCGGGTCCGGGCTCCCTGAAATAAATTCTAATTCTAATTCTACTCTGTTTTTAATACTTAAACCTGTACTTGTGTTTGGCTCGTATTTACTCGAGCATAAAACTTAAAAGGTTAATTTAACTCAACTCAACTTATCTCCCACTTATTAGCATAAACTCAACAAGCTGATCTGAAATCTAAATATGGCTCTGGCTTAGGCTCAGCCCCAGAAAAATTATTCTTAAGCAGCAATTTTTTTAATCGCATTGTCAATTATTAAACAGTGTAAGAGCTAGTCACGCACATAGAACACACATGTACGTATCTTGGTCGATGGACGCGTTCACCATGGCAATGATACTTTCACCATTTCTTTGTGGAGATATGATGCAAATTGATGGTGTTAAAAGTTTGTAAAAGTACATGGTCTTTTCCATAAAATGGCACCCACCATTATAGTCATGCAACTTTTAAATAGTATTTTTCTCCAAATCACAGCACCGACCATAAATTACCTTATATAACGAATCAAACAGTCAGCAATGAGACTGGGTTTTTGAGAATACGCATAGTCTTAGACTGTCCAGACTGGAACTCGAATCCCAGTTGGAGAAGTTTTTTTTTATTATTTTTTCTTGGATTATTGTATTCTCCTAAAAGCTAGTCTTTCATGACTGTTTTTATCGCTAACCCTATGTGTACGATTTCTTGTTTACTCATTAACCAAATCTTGGAATAACAAATTAGCGAAACGGTCTTATTTTCCTCATTCCTCAAAATGGCTTGGGTCAATTCGCCACACTTTTGACTCTTGCCCACCTGTGGCGTCTGCTCTGTTACTGAAAACTAACGACCAGCCTACAGCGACCAATAGCTAAGTTGCCCGGGGCTGATGATCTTGTTACTTCCATTAAAAAAAAACCATCCATCACACGGCAACGTCGTAAGGCTTCTTCCCCGTTTGGGGAAGAGCAGTTTAGTCTTCTTAAAAATTACAATAGTTTAAAAATAGAAACTGTACAGCAAATTTATGAGGCTCCATACTGAGCAGTGCATATTTTAGAATGGGTCATCAGTCCACTTTGAGACGGAAACGACTATGGGAAGAAGATCACAACGACTCGTCATGCGACGAATTGAGCCGCCTCCAAGAGCAAAGAAAAAAATTCCTGAACCCGCCCCTAGAACTACCAGAAACCAGTAGCAGCAACTCATCTTGTGGAGGCAGGGACAGATCAGTCACTATTAGCCAGTTACCCCACGAAGTTCTTGACCTAATATTTAGCTTCTTGGGAGTGGAAGATCGCCTTTCAATCGGAATGGTTTGCAAGAATTGGTACGTCGTCAGACAAAGCTCATTTTGGTTTTGGCCAACTGAGATGATCCTGAGAGTCGGACGGCGAAGAGTTCTCAATGACCGTGTCACCGAACTTAAGTTGCCAGCTAGTGATTCCCTGATACCAACTATATTTTCTAGCTGCCGAAATCTCCAAAAGCTGACGGTGTACCACACTGCCTGCGACTCATGGCGTTTGGGGAAGATCCTAAGTACGGCTGGTAGAGATTGTAAATCCCTCTCGGAACTTGTGTTAATTAATGTCCAGTTCACAGACATGTCCTGCCTAGAAGTCGTTTTTCATCGCTGCAAGAAACTGAAGATTGTAAACGTTTTGAAAATCCCAAAGCCGAACCAGTTCAACGTCATGCATGAGACTGATCTTCTGGCCATAATCAGGGATTGCCGGTTACTGGAATCACTGCACGTTTACGCCACCTTTAATTTGGTTTCTGGAGAATGTTTTGAATTCATGAGTCCTAATCTCAGGGTCCTGCGATTAACAAGCTGTCATTACTTACAAGATGCCGCAATGGAATACCTGATGTATCGCTGCGAATTCATCCAAGAGCTTCGCTTGTTGGACTGTCACCAGATTTCCGAAGAAATGCTCTCACTAGTTTTGAACCACTACAAAGACACCTTGACGGTTCTACACTTGGACAGATGGGGAATGGGAATCTCGTGGAGTGAAATATTTCCAGATTTAAGCAAACTGGAAGACCTGTCGCTGCGGGGTTGTTCCAATATCGATGACAGAATGTGTTGCAAGCTAGCAAATGACTGCCTCAACCTGAGAAGACTGCGTATTACAGCAACAGACGTTACTGATGAAGGTTTATTCTTTTTATCATCACTACCCAATTTAACCACAGTTGAGATTGGACACACTTCTCTTAATGGTCAAGGAATTACCCTCTTCGGCACCTTAGGGTGCTTGGAAAAACTCTACGCCTGTAATGTCGAAGATGTCGTCAATCCCGATGAATCCTTTGGTTCACTGGCGTACCTTTGTCCCAACTTGCAGATCTTGGATGTCAGCAATGTTCGTGGCGTGTCTAATAACCTGGTGAAGATTTTTTCCGACGCTCTTAACAATGGCTCTCTAAAGGGACCTATCAAACTTTGTGTTAAAAACACGTTCGTAACCAGTGATGTTAAAAGATGTGACAATCTGGAACTGTTATTCACGGATCATAGTTCGATTCCCAGTGACAATCACTATGAAGCTAAGCAAGCCGAAAAATTCTACATTGTTGATCCCAAATGCGAGTACACTATTTATGCCTACTGAAGAGCATGTAATTGTCTTTAAGTTTTGTCGAGAGTTTGGTTTAAAAATGAACTATTTATAAGATTAGTACCAAGTTCTAAACTATTATGATGTGACGTAGTGGCATTACTATGCCTATTACTGAAAAAGTAGAAAAAGTTCAAATCTCGTAATGCTTAACGTACACTCCTTACCCGCAAAGAAAATATGGGTCTTTGGATTCAGAAAAATATATTTAAAATTTATTGTTTTTATTCAGAAAAGGTGGGAAACCGACAGTCATTAGCTTGAAAAGAGGTTCACGTACGTTTTAAGGAGTTGTAAAATAGTAGATTATGTTCTTAACCCATTTTTGTTTTAAAAAGCCCCAAAGTATTTTCATATGTGCAAAGGGTTAAGTATTTTTAATTATTTCTTAAGGTATAATTATTTCTTTAAAACGCTTTAAACGAAGTAACCATCATTTGAAGCATTTAACTCTTAAAGACTGAACTATGGCTAAAAAACATTTATAATTATTTGTAATTATAAAACGGCTTACATTGAAGTTTTGACCGGGTTGTACCTTACGGCTATACTGAACTGGAGTCAGACGTATAAAATATTGTAAATATCTTAATTAAGGAATAGTTTACATTGTACAAAGCTTGTACAATTCAAGTTCAAATTTTCAACTGAGCACCAATTAGGAACTTGGACAAGCCGAACTTAAAGAAGACGGACCCAAACTTTAAAGCAAACAACAACAAAAAAAAAAACAGGAAAATAATAATTGTTAAAGAAGTTTAAACGAACCATTGTAAGCTGTAATGGAAATATACAAAAATTTTGGTGGAAGGTATTATTTATTGTGTAAAATACAAAAAAAGAAAACAAATAAAAAATACCACCAATTAGAGTATCAACTTCGTGATACTTTACATTGCCAATAAGGATTACCAATAAAAAATACAATGTTGCCACTTTTCAGTGATATTTTGTTTTTTGACTCGTATATACTGTGTAATAATTATTTCATTGCAGACATAATTGAAATAATAAACAATAAACACCTAAACTGTTAAAATCGTGGTAAGCTTTTGAACTCAAACGTACGAAGTAAAAGACATAAACATTAACATTAACATTAACATCAACGATAACATTAACGTCCGTCCTATCCAGATTCTATCCACATAAACTGTATTTGAGCATGGCGACTGCTAAACATTAATGTGTCTTTTACGGTTAATGCAGTTTGGCAATTTTCTGGTATCTGAGGAAAAATAAAAATGCGACAGAAAAGGTTGAATTTTGATCGGGTGACTTTCGTCACCTGACAACATAAAAGTGACATTAGTAACATTTTGTTGTTGCAAAAAAAAGGTGTGAATAACGTTGATATTTACCAAATTACTATCAAGCTAGCTAATTTCATAAAATAAATTCTTCCATGTTGTGCATAAAGCTGAAATATTGCAGATATCGTTGTAGTTTAAGCGTGGAAAGTGCCTTTTGCTGGTTCAGGAATTAGCGGAAACCTAAATGCAGAGTTAGCAATCAATCTCTATTCTATTTTAAGGCCTGAGTTACCCCTTTTTGTTTGTTTGTTTCTTTCTTTCTTTCTTTTAGAGCGCACGAACCCAAACTGGGTTATCTGTCCCATGACGATGAGGGAGACAACTTAGCTGGAGAAAATTTAGCCACATTTTGTTGTTGTCGTTTGTTTTTTAGGTGCACGAATCCCAGTTTGTTGTTTGTTTTTAGGGAGCACGACCCCAATCTTGGTTATCTGCCCCACGACGGTGAAAGGAACAATTTAGTTTGGAAAATCCAAGCGAAAAACGTCGATCTTTGACATGCCACAATCGAAATGGTCATGAGACGCCACAGGGCCCTTCTCTGCATTTTGTTGTTGTTGTTTGTTTTTAGGGAGCACGAAACCAAACTGGGCCCGCATTTTGTTGTTTGTTTTTAAGGAGCAGGAACCCGTACTGGGTTATCTGCCCAACGACGATCAGAGGGAGAATTTAGCTGGTGATATCCAACCCAAAACAAAAACAGAATCTTTGACGTGCCACAATCGACATGAGCACGTATTTTGTGGTTGTTGTTGTTTGTTTTTAGAGAGTGTGAACCCAAATTGGGTTATCTGCCCCACGACGATCAGAGGGACAGTGTTTGGCGAATAAGGCAATGTTTGAGGGGCAAGACATCTGCAGTCCTTTTGTCCAGGCTGCGGACGGGTCATGTAGTCTGAAGGGCTACTTACAGTGTCAGGCAGGCATTTTCCTCAGAGTGCTACTGTGGTGCTGAAGAGAAAGATGTTCACCACTTCCTTTTGAATTTCCTTTGTTCCTTGTCGTTGTGAGAGAGCTCAGCCTGGTTGCTGTAGGTACGCGGATTTGGTTGAACCCCTGGAAGGGGACCTTGGCAGAAGAAAAGGATGTTGACCACTTCCTTTTGAATGTCCTATGTTTGTTCCTTGTCGTTGTGAGAGAGCTCAGACTGGTTGCTGGAGGTACGCGGATCTGGTTGAACCCCTGGAAGGGGAC
>JAHWFP010065410.1:178725-189407 GCA_023313725.1 Lithobius niger
ATAATTTGTACACATATTCCAATAATAAAACAAACCATACATGTTAAATGCATAATTTATACACATATTCCAATAATAAAACAAACCATACATGTTAAATGCATAATTTGTACACATATTCCAATAATAAAACAAACCATACATGTTGAATGCATAATTTGTACACATATTCCAATAATAAAACAAACCATACATGGACCACACATGTCTTGCGTGTCAACCTAATTCCATTTAAAATGCAGGGTGTTATGTCTACAGCTGTTAAATGACATGTTAAACACGAAAACGAATGGGATAATGAGAATCAGCATGTTGAAATATTTAAAACAACTAATCATTTTCATTAGTAGAAAAAAAATTATTACTGCACAAAGAAATATTAAAAACAAAAGGGGAAAATGGCGATAACGCGACTCATATTTAAGATGTTCCCACAAATACACCCAGTTAAGTTAAACAGGAAGACTGCTGACGTACTTAGACATTGTGAGTTACGCACTAAAATTAGAACATGTATAGGTAAATCACGATTTCGGAGCATGGGGCGGATTTTTACGTTAAATATGCATTGAAATTTTCTTGTAGAAAACTTTCTGCCTAACATTGTGTCTAACCAGTATGTTATTGATTTGAATGGTTATGACGTTATCAGTAAAAGAAAGTTTTTTTGGGAGGAGGGGGGGAGTGGTGCATCCCCATTCCCCATCCCCCCTCTCAGGGGGGAGATTCAGCATCTCCGCCTATTTTTTCATTTGCAATATAATAAAGTATAACAGGTATGAATTTATTAGATTTTTCAGGAGGCGAGCAATCGGGCCCTTTTCTGCCCCATAGCTATTCTTTATAAAAAATACCATGTTACCCATATGTTTGCATAACCATTACTTCACTTCTATGGGATCGAAATAGAGGTTCTATAACCAAATTAAATGCAATACTCTACCACAAGAACTTATATAGGCATTAAAACTATTTGTCTAAGCGTTAGAACTTATTTTACGTTTATTGCGAAATGCATGATTTTGTCTTTAAGTGAAAAATCTGTTTTTAAACACTTAAAAACATCTAAATAATTATTCTATAATGTAAAGCTGTACGTTTTAAATCCTTTTATTCGGAGTAAAGAAAAATAAAAACTGATTAGTAAAAGCCGAGATATGAAAAATATTAGAAACCTCTCACTGGTACCATTTTTTCCAAGATGGCGGCTCATTTCCGGTCTTAAAATTGAGAAGGAATTTGGTAACGTTTATATCTTGCTTCTTCACATGCTTCTTGTTGCATTATCTGATTTTACTTCTAGAATAATGCGGCTAACAAGCTGTAGCCTCCCCCCCCTCCAAAAAAAGCTGCCTCAACCGCCCACCCCCCCCCCTCACCAAAAGAAAGGGGGGGGGGGATACTTATAAATAATAAATGCCAATGTAAATGGTTAACGAATAAACCATAAAAACATTAAATATTGGTATTGTGAGAATAAGGATACACTAATTTTAGAAAGAGGAAAGGAATAATAACAAAATATTAAACTTGCTACGGTAAAAGGGGGTCCGTTGGACGCAAGCATATTTTTTTCGTAAACAGTTCAGCACAACTCGCTACATAGGTCTCCAATCTCCATACTGCCCAGCAGCGTACAGAAAATCCCCGTTGAATCCGACTTCATTCACCTAACCTAACCTAACCAACCTAACTACAACAACAGATCAGGAATGAGGTCAATTTACACATAATCACCACTAGTGGGTGATAAGTTACGAAGTTCCGTAGCGAGATCCGGCCCGCCTATCTGAACTGTTTACGAAAAAAAAAAAAAACAAGCGGCTAGAGCGACTACCTAGTCGCATCCGGTCTTCTGTACAGTTCTGCCACTATCAATGGTGAGGCGCACACCCCTATCACGCATTGCAGTAGCTATATCTATTACATAATCTAAAAGCAGTAACGATCAGAACTGCCGGTTAAAAATATGTTAGCTTTTAAGCTTATTTCAGATTTTACATGGTTTACTAGTGGTTGGTATCACAGTCACCGTTTGATTTTTCCCTCATTTTCAACTTTCAACTTCTATTGTGACGCGTGTAATTTAGGTAGATGACTCCAATTAGATTCATTCAAAAGATTGGAATGTCTTCTTTGCAACAAGGGTAGTTGAAAGAGTCTACGACTGTTAGAAACCTAGCTACGCCAGATCTACTTGGGGTTGGTATTACAGTCACCGTTAGATTTTTCGCTCATTTAAAACTTCAACTTCTATTGTGACGCATCTAATTTAGGTAGCTGACTCCAATCAAATTCCTTCGAAAAGTTGGAATGTCTTTTTTCCAACAAGGGTAGATGAAAGGGTCTGCGACTGTTAGGAACAGAGTTATGCATGTTTTACTAAGGGCTGGTATCACAGTCACCGTTAAACTTTTCGCTAATTTACAACTTTCAACTGGTGCTGAGACGTTTCTAATTTAGGTAGATCATTCCAATTAGGTTCTTTCGAAAGGTAGAAATGCCGTCTTTTGTAACAAGGGTTGTTTAAAGAGTATAACTGAATTATAAACGTCTCAGCACCAGTGAAAAGTTGTAAATGAGAGAAAAGTCCAACGGTGATTGTTTTACCAGCCCATAGTAAAACGGGCGTAGCTCGGTTTCTCACAGTCGTAGATCGTTTCAACTACCCTTGTTGCAAAGATGACAGTCCCATCTTTCGAAGAATCAAATTAGAGTGATCTACCTAAATTACACGCGTCACAATAGAAGTTGAAAATTGAGAATGAGAGAAAAATCGAACGGTGACTGTGATACCAACCCCTAGTAAAACGGGCGTAGCTCGGTTTCTCACAGTCGTAGACTCTTTCAAAGACCCTTACTGCTAAGAAGACATTCCATCCTCTCAAATGAATCTAATTGGAGTCATCTACCTAAATTAGACACGTAACAATAACAGTCGAAAGTTCAAAATGAGCGAACAATTTAACTGTGACTAATACCAGCCCCTAGTAAAACGGGCGTAGCTCAGTTTCTAACAGTCGTAGACCTTTTCAACGACTCTTGTTGCAAAGAAGATACTCCCACCTTTCGAATGGATCTAATTGGAGCCATCCACCTGAATTAGAAACGATGCCGCAGCAGTTGCAAGTTGTAAGTTGACCAATTGAGACGTCTGTTTGCATTCAATTAGCCAAAAATTGACCTAAAATGGCCTAAAATCAATTTTTCTAGAAAACCATTAGGAATATGAAAAAAATGGATGGGAATGACATTGTAGATTAAATTATTGCAAACAACTTTTATCTCAACCGTTTTGGTGTATCACTAACGGTTCTTGCATAATCGGCCAAATGGCAAAGTTGGGCGCCATTTTGGCCGCCATCTTTAATCTGAACATCCATGGCGGCCATTTTGGAAACTTAGATTTAGCCACAGGAAGTGGAAAGGGTCTATAGCGGTATTATGACTTCAGTATGAACTAATGGTGGGTTATGTAAGTACTTTATACCCTTTTCAGTGATTAGGTTTGGTTAAAATTGCATTTTAGCATATTTTCTGGCAGCCATCTTGGAATATATAATTTTACCCAAGGGTTAGGGGTGGCACCCGTCGGATTCTTTTGTAGAACCCTAAACTTGGCTCGAATCCGTTAAAAAATATTAGTTAGACCAAAAGTCTCACCTCATCCACCTGGCTACCTGACTATTAATTTTGTAAGTAGCAGCTAATGGAGATTTTATTTGTATAGTACGCCTATTCATTTTTGCAACACGGTGCGCTTTCGGGCACACAGTTACAGTCTTAAACGTAACGCGCAACGTAGCTATATAGATCAGTGGTAGTAGGGAAGTGAGGGTAGAGACGCTGTTGATGAAGCCAGGAGCTACTCGCAGCAACTTTTCGTTGCCGTGGTAACGTGATTTTAGGCATAATTTTCATTTTTTCGGCCTAATTTTATTAACTTAGTTTTAATTTCGTAAGTATCAAATAGGCCTAAGGGCGCGTTTATGCAACGACTCGCCTTTGCATTCTCGCTGCTAGAACTCAATCGCGATGGCAAAGGTGACATTGCCATGGTAACAACGGTTAATGGATTAGCTAAATCCGACATCGTTTGAGTAAACACTTGCAGTCTTATAATCCGTGCCAATAATATAAAGAATTCCTCATGACGAAACAATGTTCCCAAACGCTTCTGAACTCACGTTATTTGTTATTTTCGTTGCGAGGCGGCAGACATAAAACCTCCGCCATGTTGGAATTTGAGGTGATTTCTAGCTTCTAGCTGCGAGAATGCAAAAGCGAGTGGTTGCGTAAACCCGGCCTAATGGAGAAGCTGGTTCGACGGTAAGCCCATTTATTCATGCAACAATGCGACGATACTATTTTAAACGAAGCTAAAATGCTTTTGTTTTTACGGCTGTAGTCTTATCCTCAGGATTTCAATTCGACGATCAAATGTTATTTAATTTAGTATACGCTGAAGAAGTCTATTAGCTATATGGAAGTGACGATGTTTTAATTTGCCATGTTATTTAACTAACTTTTGACACTGAATCTAACGTTGTAAACAGTGGTCGTCAATTTCTGGTCGTTGCAGTGGTCGTTGCAAAGTTGAAAAAGGCGACGGACGGAAGGACGGACAAAGTCGTTGCAATAATCTTCTCAGCCGGTGCGGCTGTACAGAAGACTAAAAAATATGCTGTAAGCTAATATCTTATGTTAGCACGTATTGTTTTGTGGCTGTATACAGCTGTCTCTCACAGAAAGCGCTACTGTTACTGTGCAAGAGGAGGTGCAAATTCGAGGAGTTTGGTGGTACGAAATTATTTCACAACCTTATTTTGAACCGTCGAGGCTAAACTTTTCAGAAAAATAACTTTTATGATCTTAAAATTGATGGCCTTATTTATCTGGTGAATAAATACAGATGCAAACCTATGTCCGTTGCCTTCTGGACTTCCTGGTCATTCGTCCGTGTAATATGGCTGGACGAGTGGTCTTCGGACATTGGTCTTAATGGTCAAGGGTTCAGTTTACTACTCTGAAAGTTTAAAAATTATTAAAGTTCAAACAGAAATAGGTTTCCATTAGTATTTATCATAAATCGATCGCACGTTAACATTTTTTTCTTGGAGAGGGGAGGGGGAGGGGGGGCTGGATTGGGGTGTAGGCTGTTTCAGGTTACAAGCATGGCCATAACACTAACTGTGCACATTTGTTGCCGATTGTTCACTGGTGAAGAAATATTTTCGTAACATTTTTTTTAGGGGGGAGGTAAAGAACAGTTTTTGATGGGAGGGGAAGAGCAGATACATGTATTCCACATTACCCACCTAGCATATGAAGTAGCTGTACAAAGGTTTGTCCTAATCGGTAAAATTGTGTCGGAAATTCTTAAGTTTCTTTTACATGCCACAGTCGACGAGACATCTCAGGGCCCTTCTCTTCCCGAAAATGCCAGGGATGGCTGAGGTCGGACTCGAACCCGGGACCTCTGGTACATGAGACGGTCATGCTAACCATTAGGCCACCTTGCCCCACACAGCATGCAGCAATTATGTGTGAATTCACACAAAGCTTTCTTCCATCAATTGCTTTTTGTTGATTTTTTTTTTTGGACCCACTGGAGTCTTCGCTCACCCTCAACTCCCTTTCAAATGCAGTAAGTCTGTAGGAATTCTCTATTAGTAAATCAACTGCAATATGCAGTTTGGCTTTGTTTATCCCCATTTTACATTGGTTATCCCTGAAGAGAAGCGAAATATGGAGTGTGAAGGGATAACAGGATACTGCGATGTATTTTTGTTTATTTCTGTAAATATTAAAATGTGCGTATAAGGCTTATTTTGAAACCCCCCCTGTATGTATAAAGTTATGTAAATGTCTATATATAAATATGTATACACGCTAGTACTCCACCCATAAAGTCATCGTTAGTCTTCTTTAGGAAGTGAAGGTGATGAAGTCGTCAATTGTATGGGGCAGGCTGGAGCAGATATGATACAAAATTGGGACTGGGTTAAGAGGATTCATAAAGGATGCCTCACAAATGTGTGTATGAAAACTTCGGTGGCAGCCCATTGCAACAATACAGTGAAGCTGCTTGCAGGAACATTTCAGTGATGTGTTGGAAACAACGGTTTGTTGCCCTGGAACCATTGAGGGTAAACAACAATTGTCCTGGCAAATGCGAAAAACAAGTTGATGGTCAACATGCAACGGTGCATTTTAGTGGCTCCGCGTGAACGTGAACATCCCATAGGCTGCCCTACAACGTGGAGACTGTGGTGATCGAGACGGCCGTCCTGAAGTATAGGTCAGTGGTGGAGTGGCACGGAAGCCATCAGGAGTTGTGGTCTGCGTTCAACGAATGTTTGGAAGGTAATATTGCGTCTGAAAGCGACCTGTACTGTTGATGACGTCCTGGACATTATTCAAGAGAAATCGATGCCGTGTTGGTGGCAGTGTAGAATCGGTCTCTATTCTGCACACGCTCTGGCTAGATAGAACACATGCCTCGTATGTATAGCACGAGGTGGAGTGCCTCATGCAGGTGGGTCCATGAGGCTGACAAGTGGTGGATTAGGAGGAGGTTGGACAGGTTGAGTGTGTTTGATATGTAAAGAATGGTGCCGACATGGAGACTGCCAGTGGCATCTCTTTCGTTATGGAAGGCTCTGTTTTAGATGAAACCTATATGTTGGAAATTAAACCTAGTTGTGGTTGAGGCTTCCGATGTTCACAAAGCCTCTGCATGTTGCCGACTCAAGAATGTTGGTTTGTGTTCGTAGTCGTAGACAAGCACACTGCCAGTGTCATTGTAGACTGGCTCAGGAGAGGTGGGAGCAGATCCAGGAGGCTGCTGTTCTGTATTGCCACATTATCAGTAGTGCCAAGCGTGGCTATTGTGCTGCTACTTGGATTTACAGTGTTGAAAGGAGCAGGATATTTTGGGGTCAAGAAATGGTGAATGCAATGAAAGTCCAATTTGCTTCTGTTTACTCAGGGGGCAACTCGGTATTAGTACGTAGTGTGGCCCCTGTAAGGTGTACATCAGATGTGTCTTTCTCACTTGGGGAGCTAAACGCTGTGTTGCAAGCAAGTTATGCAGGGATGGTTACATGGGTGCAGATGGTGTGACATACCGAGCTCATTAGAACGCAGGTTTGGAGTATCGTCGTACTTCTGAATAGGTTTAATGAATCTGGTGTGAATGTATGGTTCCAAATGCTTGGAAAGTTGTTGTCCTGGTGCCAGTTCCTATGGCATAGAAGGATAGATCACGTTTGGCAAGCTGCTGTCCAACTGCCTTCCAGTCACATGTCTGCAAACTGTTTGAGCGGATGGTGATAAAGGAACTCTAGTGGTTCCTCAAGAAGGGAAGCAGCTTCACTTATGCTCGTAGTGTTTTTGAACATCAAGTCCGTATGAATGTGTTGACTTAACGTCCTCTGGGTGTTGCTGATGAACAGACGCTTTGACACCATGATGGATGGCGATGTTTCTCAGGCGGGACAAACTAGCCAGGAATTGCTCCCACGCAGTCTTAGCCCACTGCTCTAGAGGTCCTGTTTAGTGGGCTGAATTGTGCACTAGCACCATTCAATAACACTGCAGCGTATGCAGACGCTTTTTAGTTTGGCTAGTAAGGCATAATCTAGAGAGGCAGGTTTTGATGAAGTCTGTGGTCTGGTTTATTGAACAGTGGCTCTAGGACAATGGCATGCAAGTTTCTGCAGCCTAGGTGGCAGTTTTAGCAGGTTCAAGGGCAACAGTATCGGTGGATAGCCAACTCATGAGTAGTGTAGTAGCCGTGTGGTGTCCTGGTGTTTGGTTGTATGTGAACTTATATGGGAAAGCAGAGATACTAGTAAACTAAGCACCTCATTTGCATCTTGTACATAAGTTCCCTGCAGCTCGCAGGACATGGCTGGGGGTTGCAAGTGAGCTTTGCTCCAACAGGTATTCATAGCCTACATTCAGTACTGTTATTGATTGGTTACTACCTGCCATTTCGATGTACTGCATTGCTTGCTAGGATACAGTCAGTACAAGTGGCAGTTAACGCTTACCTACATATCATCACTGGCCGTATTCGGATTACTTTCATATCAGCACTACCTAAAGAAGCAGGGCTTTAATCTTATGCCTGCGTGCCAAGGAACTTCTTTTTTACTTTGTGTGACGTATCTTGCGCTGAGGAGAAAAGCACCTGCTAGGCGTGATTTGAATCAGTGCAGGTGTGCAGCTATTCCGAGAATCCTCTTTGCATCGCTTTTCAGTAGGCAGTGTGGCGTCTCGTTTTGAACCGTAGCATTTTTGTGGCATAGTGGACATGATAGATATGGAATCGTGTGTGCCTAAGTCAAGTTGTTTGATATCGGAAAAGTATCAAGAAGAAGGGAAAAGGTTGCCTTGCCAGGGCCCATTTGGTCAACAGGTGGACATCAGCTTCAGTGGATGGTGTTGGGCACGGGTCAGGGATCGTGTGCTAGTGTACGGAACTTTTGTATGCTGCGGGTGGTAGTGCGTGTCTGTGTTCCTTCAGGACGTTTAACCATTTCGAAGTAAGTTGTAATTTGTGCTTTTGTGCATTTGTAATACATGTTCGTAATTTAATAGTAGGTAGGGCGTAAGACCAGTAAAGGTTGTCGTTCTCTAATCTAACCTAATTTAATCTGGCTATGGTCAGGAATGTATTAATCATGTTTCGCTTAGTACACTGTTACTTTATACTCCTTTTTTCGCTCCTGGTGTGATACATTAACAGATCCCAAGTATTCACAGCTTAACGTTCGTGGTTGTGAGGACAAAATGACATGCAGTGAAGCAGCCTAGCATTTGTCTTTGTACCCTAACAACATTAATTGTCTCTCAGTAAAGTGTGTCACCTGTTTCTAAATAAAGAAAATTGTGTGAAGACAGCTGATTTTATGTTTCTGCTAACTCATCCTGCAGATTATTAATTACTCAAAAAAATTGTAAAAACATAAAAAAAGCGTCAGATTTCAGGAAATAAAATGCCGAGCAACGGCGATGTGCCATTTGAAGTTTGAGGTTTGGCAAACTGTCATTCGTGGCGATACTCATGTAGAGGTCTGCTAGCCTACAAACGAACAGGAGAGTCCACTATTTGCACTCACATTAGGGAGCGAAGGTAGTCTCTGCTTTGTGGTCAGGCCTAATCACGCAAGAGTGGGGAGGCGAATGCCATGGTTAGACTTCGCCCCAAAGTAAAGACTACTGGTCTTCTTTACACTTGGCCCTCTTTACGGTTGGCTCCGAATTGGACTATTCAGTTCGCTCGTTAATGCTATTCGAAACATAAAAAAATAAAACACACGAGTGCCGTTTCACGTATTATATACCACCAATCAACATAGTCTCGGCATTCCTTATTCAATCCTCGTTGTCTGTTAACGGAGTACTAACAGTGCCTACGAAAACAACCAAGCTAAATTCTTGCTAACCCTGCTTCTAGCGGTAGTTCGATACCTAACCTTCAATACAAAGGCAACCGTGACCAAACTAAACAAAGCATCCCAAAAGTCTCTGTTCACGGAGTCAGTCCGGAGTTAATGGGTAAACTGTTACCTCGAGCCGCTCAAAAAACAACCATCTTGGCCAGAATGAGCCGTTTACGCTTTAGGATTACAAAGATCTCGATGTATAGAGTAGTGCGCGAAGTTCTCTCCCTCAGTCGGTGTTTCATACTTATCTGCTTAAGGTAAATAAATAAAAAAAAGTACCGTGTTTAACAGCGTGTCAGCAATGTTTTTATTTTTCATCAAAATAACTTTAACAATCGCGTATTTAAAAACAAAACTTCGCAAGTTAAAAGATAGACATCATGTAATTTACTATAGCGTATCAAGACTTACGCTAGTGTGTCGCCTGCCAAGATAAAACGATAACATCCAGATAATATGTATTTATGAGCATGGCGACCACTAGACACGTTGTGTCTTTACAGCAAAGGCAGTTTGGCTGTTTTCAGGCATGTTATAAATAACAATGCGACAGAGAAGGCTGAAACTTGTTTGATCGGGAGACTTTGGTCGCCTGACAACATAAAAGTCACTGTTAGATCCATAGCTTAACGTTTTCTTGTTGAAAAAACGACGTGAATAACTTGATATTTGCCTAATTACTTACTACTAACTACTAATGCTTTTTTTTGTATCACGAACTACTAACGCTTTTATTTTTGTATCACGAAATTAAATTCTTCCATGCGGTAAATAAAGCTGGTTCTTAGCTCATTTTACAGGTATTGCTCTGGAGATGTGCCCTTTTCATAGGGACCTTTCTAATTGGTCCAGTGGTTCAGGGGTTAGGGAGCTGTAAAGGTCCAAATTGATTGTTTTACATTGTTTTAAACATTGTTTTTATGCAACAATGCCAAACTGACAAAGAAATTCATGCGTTTGCAAGGAGATACTGCAATACTAATAAAAATGCTAATCAAATGAACAAATGTGACTGCTGTCCTCAAAATCTAACGAAACCCCCCCAAAAAAAGAAGAAAAAGAAATGGACCAGAAAACTAGATTGGCATTTAAAAATGGATTTCATCAATTTGGACCAAAAATTACTGATATCTACCCCAAAACAAAACTTGTTAAGGATTCCCGCCAAGCTTTTCGGCCGTGTGAAGTCGTGATATCAAACGCCAAGCTCTTTCGCCAAGCTAATCC
>JAHWFP010065418.1:0-11538 GCA_023313725.1 Lithobius niger
CTAATTACAATAAATGGATATAATTAGGCTTATATGAAAGATGGAGATGTGTCTTTTCCAACAAGAGTAATTAAAATACATCCATTAATCATAATTAGAATTGCCACCTCATCATGTTAAAGATGTAACGTTGAGAGGATTGACGAAAGCTTGGAGCTACAGCACAGATAAATGCTTATAGTTTATCTCCTAATCACGAAAACGGCTTTTATTTCCAATGTTGGAATATACATTCCGCCACCTTTTATATAATCCGGGTTACATCCATTTATCATAATTAGAACTGCCACCGCGTCACTTTAAAGATGTAATATGCGGTGAATTGAAGAAATCATGGAGCTACATCGTAGATAAACATTTTTAGCTTATCCCTCGATTATGTTAATCTGTTCTAATTACGCTCATTCGAAAATATACATCTCCATCTGTCATCTAAGCCTGATTACATCCATTTATCTTAATCAGAACGGCTGCAACAGTTTAAAGATGGACTTGTGGTAAATAGACACAAAAAGCACACCACTACAGTGGACATAAACTGCCGTAGCTTAGCTCTTAATTACAATAAGACGTTTTAATTGACCTTGTTCCAAAATAAACTTCTCCATCTTTCATCTAAGCTTACTTACAGCTATTTATCTTAATTAGAACGGCTACTGCAGCAATTTAAAGTAGTAACTTTTGGTGAATTGGAAGAAAAAAGCAGTGCTACAGCATAGAAACAGCCACAACTTAGTTCCTAATCACGAACACACTATACTACGAATTTTAACTGGTGTTTGCTAGTTACTATTCATGGCAAATGAACTCACCTTTTTGAGGTTTAATTTAAATTTATGAAAAACTCTTGAATTTTGCCCCGTTTTGGCCGCCATTTTGGTTATCTCATTGTGTAAAGTCCTGGCAATTATTTAGAGCATTTTTTTGAATTCGGTACACCTTAAAACCTAGAAGTCGGCACTTAACTTAACAAACATCAGTAAGATTTTCGAATTTTTTATTGCACAGCGGCCATTTTAAAAACAAAATGGCCGCCATGTTGGTTTTTGGACAGGTTTCAGGAGGGCACCCCTTCCTAAAAGTTTATCATGGGTGTGGACATGAAGTACGCCAAAGATGGTGTTATCCTCAGAAAGTGCATTTTTTTTTTTTTTGCTTACACCTAGGACTATGAGTAAACAATGACTGTTCCGCGGCTCGTAGCCGAAAATGCCATTCATTGCTTAGGCCTATTGTCGAAAGTGTGTTATTGTGCTCGAAATGGTGTTCACTTGGCTTTTAGATGGGGACGCTGACTACTGGGTCGTCTTGCTCGAGGACCCCAGGGATCCCTCACAAAGCCCACATTGCGCTTTAAAAGACACTGGGTAGGAAATGGTTAAATCGTTGTTATTTGTGTTTATTTAAGGTTACACATATTTTGCTAAAAAAAAAAATTAAGTTGTTTACCTAATACTGATAATGGCTGAAGTTCAGCAAAATACATGTGTTTTCCAGTAGTTTGCTTTATGCTTGGAGAGTAAAAAACTTGTTAAAGAAACTAAAATCCATCCTTATGATTTAAGGTAACCAATATTCAGAAAAATTTTCGCAACCTAAATTCATGTTGGTCGGATTTTAGTTGCTCAATAAGCTGAGAACAACACTGGAATTTCGTAGTAATTTCCTAAAAACCTTATCTTTTGTCATTGTGGTAGAGTCGATGTAATTACTGCAAGTTCAGTGATGTGTAATGTAGTAATCATATCAGTTCATTAAAAATGCACAAGATAACGACGTTGACTTCGTAAGAATCTTTCAATTAACTGCCAAGTAAGAAAGCCAAAATGAAAATAAGATACTAGGAGATTTGATGCCATGTAAATTATCGCTCAACGTTTGTTACGGTAAGGAGCGTTCAAGTATGACATCACAAAATTAGCAATTTCTCACCCCCTTCCCTCCTTGTCGTCAATTGCCTGACCCCCCCCCTACCCACTATTACGTCATTTTTTACTTTGCTCCCCCCCCCCATCAATGCCCAAAAAAAAGTTTACTTAAACTTATTTCCGCATAATTGACTTGACTTAGATCTAAAAGATTATAATCTGTATTTAAAATTGTTAATATATTGTGAAATAGTATAAATGGTACTAAAATTATGAAAAGATTAGAAATAATGGCAGTAACTACGTCTAATTTGTTTTCCCTGCAAAATCTGAATGCTTGCACCACCTACTGCTCCTCCTTCATGACATCATACTTGAACGCTCCGTTACTAAAAAAAAAAATATATATATTTATATATGCCAACCCTCTCCAATGTCGGTCGCCACTCGCCATTTGGCGAATAGAAATAAGCCGTTGGTGACTTGGAACTGTGCCCGACTTGCCAAAACTGCAACAAGCAATTGACACTGACACTGAAAGAGCCATCTCTCGGGAACCGTACAAGTTATAGATGAATGGTTAGCGACATTATGCTAAGATTTTTAAGGGCTACGTTACTGCTTTTTCTGCTTTGATACTGAGGTTAAAGAAAATTTTACAATTTCAGAAATGCATAAATTAGAAAAACCATGCATCGTGCAGGATGTATTTGGTATGTGGTGAGTAAAAATTGTGAAATGGTGAGTGCTTTCTATGGTCTACTGGTCAAGTGGCGACTTCTACTGGATTGACATTCGAGAGGGTTGATATATGCTTTAAAGTGATGGGCTTCTAGGTAGTCTGTATAATACAGGCACGTTTCCAACCGTGCTGCAAATAAATAAATGCTTTATCGCTTGGGATTTGAGCACTGACTTAGATTTTCATTGCACTACCATAAATTGCCTATTATCAGCCCTGACAAACCTGTGGTTTACCCCGCTAAAATGCTTTAAGGTCTGAAATCGTGAAATTACCTAGCTACAGCCTGTAACTAGGTTATTTCACGATTTCTGCTCTTAAAGTATTTCAGATCGTAATTTTTCCCCTAGAAATTGACTAAAGGCTTCACATATTCAAGAAAATCAACCTCTGCAAATATCGGCAACCGGCGACTACTGTGGCGAATGAACGACATAATCAGAAAAAGAAGTAAACATTGCACCACTGAGACGAACAAAACGGGTTATCTTGAATGTTCGGTGGAAAACGGTCACGTATGGATGTAATCAATACAAATGAAAGTCCCCGTCCACCTTCATCAGAAGTAAAAGCTTGCTTTCATTAGAAAAAGATCACATCACTTCGTGATTTTTTTAATTCACTGCTTCGTTGCTACAATGACCTTTACAGAAACAGCTAGCTCAGCGCGCCACTGTCGGTTGAATCTGCAGACAAGTTGAGGTCGCACCAGAAGATCCCCATAAGCGTATGAAGGGCTGGTTAAATTCATCAGGAGGGTGTGCTTTTTTTGAAACAGTCTAATGGCCAACGATTCGAGTCCCCGAAGATGGGCGTCATTAAGGGAATGAAGAGTACAGGAGAATAGTTGTCTGTTTCCATCCAATGACGTGTGTACTGTGGTCTTTGATGTGTTTAACAATTTCATTCGAGGTACGTCCCTTAGCTACATCCTTCTGGTGTTCATGGGGACCTGCCTGGAGCTGGCGATATGTCTCCTGTCATTTGGGACTGTCATTTGTATCGATTACCATCCATACGTGACTGTCTTCCACTGAAAATTCAAGACAACCAGTTTTGTTCGTCTTTGTGGTGCAGTGTTTACTGCTTTTTCTGATTAAGGAAATCAATGTTTTATCCCCTTAAATCGTTGAATTTTTTTTTGCACCAAAATTAACTAAAAGGTTCATGCATAAAGCAAACTAAATAAACTAGTAAACTTAAGTTCCTGATCAAATGAGAATAAAGGCATTGTAGTAATCCCAGACCGAACCCAGATCACGTATGAGAATGCTCACATAAACGCCGAATTTTTCGCGATGGAGTTAGGCCTAAACACCGTCCCTGGACAGAAGTAAGATTCGAAAAGTGAATTATAACTTTGTTATGGTCTACCTTCTTTTTTATCCGATCAATTTTAACAGCCCATGGCCGTTTAATAGCGTTTGATGGTAATAGACAAAAGTGCTATTCTGGGTAAATCATTTCACAACTTCATGCTCTGAACCAGAAACGATGTTTGGCATTTAGTAGTGTGACAGCGAGGGGACGTGAAGGGCGGCATGACTGAATCATGTTTGATAACTGTGATTAGCCTAATTCAGCCAGTGCAGAATTAAATAAGGTAAACGAATGGAATGATTCTTTGTGATGCAGAGACTTGTGCATAATTGTTAGAGAATGCAAAGAACGTTTCTGAGCCATAGAGAGCCATTTGATAATTATGAGACAGTCTCTCACACCATCGAACTTAGATTAAAATAAAGTTTGGATCCTGTGAGATTGATTGTGGGAGGATTTGTTGGCGTTAAAATAAACTGAAATCACAGTAATCCAACAACGGAATAACTAAGGCGGAGGCAAGTTTAACTTTTGTCCTAATGCTCAGAAAATGTTTAAACTTAGAAAGAAATATAACCCTTTGCATGGCAGCACGACATTAGTATTGACTGAGATCGTAAATAAGATATATTTTTTAAAAAAGCTGCTGTGATCCAACAACGATATGCTGGCACTTATTAGCAGTAAGTGCCATTCTATCAGCCATAGACCAATTATAGACGGTGATGGAATCACGATTAAGGTCAGCACGAGAGTTAGCATTATCCAGTTGCGAAAATGCCTAACCAAACTGGGCATCGCCAGCAAACAAGTGATGGCGAGAATTAACAATGTGCAAGTTGTTAAATGAAAGCAGCAGACATAAAGGGCCCAGAATAGCAGTCTGTGGAACGCCAGATTGAACACTGAGACTGGCTCTTAACTCGAACACATTGTTTTCTGACAGAAAGATAGCATTTAATCATTTTAAGCTTAACTGGTCCATGCCGATCGCATGTAACTTGGCAAGTATAGAGGATGATATACCGTATCAAATGCTTTAGCAAAATCCTGCAACGTAAAGGAAGTAAATTTTGATTCATCCATAGCTTTGAAAATACAACGGTAGAAGTTGTCCCGATATTCCTGATTTTCGAAAATTTGTTCTGATATATCCTTATTTTTCACATAATGTCCTGAAATTCCTGATGTTTATCGAAATTCTAAACTTGAATCTCACTTAATAACAAGCGGCTACAGCGACTGCCTAGTCGCACCGGTCTTCTGTACAGTTCCTCCACTCCCAGTGTTGAGGTGCACACCTCTGTCATGCACTACAACATCTGTCGCTATTGTACTAATCTAAAATCAGTAACGATCATAATTGCTGGTTAAACATGTGTCAGCTCTTAGGCCTATTTTACATTTTAGGCTTAATTGTCAACTTTTAGGCCTAATTTTAACCAGCAGTTTTAATTTCGTAAGTAGCAGCTAACGGAGAGTTGAATTCTATAGTAAGCATATTCATTTTGAAACACGGTGAGCCTTTGAGTACACAGTTTGTGTTAACAACCTAACTCGCAACGTGGCCTATACAGATCAGTGGGGAAGTGACGAGAGAGACGCTGTTGAAGAAGCCAACGGCGACTCGTAACAACTTGACATTGCCGTGATTATAACATGATTTCAGGCCTAATTTTCATTTTTTAGGCATAATTTTTTTAATTGCAGTTTTGATTTCGTAAGTAGCAGATAGGCCTAATGGAGAATTTGGTTCTACGGTAAGCCTATTCATTCCTGCAACAATGCGACGAGACTATTTTAAACGAAGCTAAAATCCATTTGATTTTATTGCGTGTTATCTTAGGATTTGAAATCGACGATCAAATGTTATTATTTAATTTAGTTACTTCAAAGAAGTCTTTTAGCTATAAGGAAGTAACGATGTTTTAATTTGCCATGTTATTTAACCAACTTCTCACACTGAATCTAACGTTGTAAACAATGGTCATCTCTATCTGGTATCGTTGCGAAGTTGAAAAAAAGCGATGGCCGGACGGACAGACAAAGTCGTTGCAATAGTCTTCTAGTCGGTACGGCTGTACAGAAGACTAAAAACGAGTTATTATCTAAGCATTCGTTTTTGTACCGTCACAACAAATACGGTAATATACGATAAAGCGCTAGCCCTGTATCGTTCACGAAATTAGGAAGAATGTTTCTGAGCAACGTCAGTTGCTAAGCAACGTGTTTAGTCAGTCAGCCACCACTACCGGTCATCATGGACTTGTATACTATCACATGACGTGTGATAGCTACCTGTCACATGGCTGCATAGTCATACGTGTTTTGAATGGTGGATCCTGCCGTATTGGGCAGTATGTGATGAAAATTACAATTTGAATTAGTACTACATTTTAATGTTGCCCAAATAATGACTCATACTGGTACTAAAAAACTGTAAAGTTGGTAGCAATTTGAAAATGTAAAAAATGACTCTCAGTTTGCGTGCAAAACAATCTGGGAACCACCCTTCAGCTAAGAAAAAGAAAACTGCCAAAATAAAAATCTCATTGTAAAAGGAACATTTTATGTGAGTTTGATAACCTGCCTAATTGATACTGAAGACTGAAATGTAGTTTTTTTTTGAATATTCGAATAAATGTCCTGAAAGTGTTCTGAAATTTGGTCCAACATCATCAACATGATGTCCTAATTTTGTTGTATATCGACTTCTACCACTAATAAACTTTAATAGAGCTGTAATAGTACTGTGCTTGTCTTGGAAAGCAGACTCATTAGGGTTAAGAATACTGTGTTCTTGAAGGTAGAGTTTTAACTGATTTGCCGCAACACGTTCTAACACTTTGGAAAGTCAAGGTAATATACTAACAGGACGTAGGTTACTAATATGTTTGGAGCCCCTTGCGTTCTAGATGGGATTAATCTCAACCAATTTCCATAAATCAGGAAAAGTTGCAAGAAGTAATGGAGAAATAGAGAGTGTGAGTAATGACTGGGATTGAAAAGGGGAGGTAAAGTTAAACCATTTTAGAAACCTTGTCTATGCCAATAGCATTAGTATAACTTCTTTGGATGATGTTACTAATTTCTTGCTCGGAGAAAGAGATAGAGAGGATAAACTTTGTATCCGAATTGAAGGCGTAAAATTGCGGAATGTTACTAATGACAGCAAGTGTGTCGAAATAGCAGATTTTTGCTTAATAAAATGCAGATTTATTTCGTCAGGAGAATAGTCAGTATCAATACCAGACTGTTGCGTAACATTTATTTTCATTTGTTCAGGAATTTAAGATTCTAGTTTACTGGTTTATTTAGTTTGTTTTAGGTAGGAAGCTTTTAGTTAATTTTGGTGCAGAAAAACCACGATTTAAGGGGATAAAACATTGATTTCCTTGAAAGTATGAAGCTTTTAGTAAGTATCTAGTAGAAAAGTTACTGTCTATCTAAAAAAAAAACTTTAACATTAGAAATCGTGAAATAACCTAGTTACAGCCTATGACTAGGTAATTTCACAATTTCTGACTTTAAAGCATTTTAGGAGGGGTGGGGCTTTGCCAGGGCTTTTAATAGGCAGTTTTTACGGTACCGAAAAACAGTTAAGAAATACAAGTCCAAAGGAGAATCCTGACAAGCTTGCTGCTGTTGTAAACTGGAAAGGTTTTTTCTCACCAAGTTTTTCAAAAAAATAAATCCTCAAAATGGATATAGAATGCTTGCATTTAAAGGCCCATATTCACCGAATGACAGGTTGCAGCATCTAGCGCCTTTACTATTATTTAGTTCTGTGTAGCACTTGATTTCAACAAGAGATGGCATGCGCAAAAGAAATTTCTTTTTACACAACAAACAAGCCATGTGTCTCCTTAATTATTTATTGCAAAGTTTGTGCGTCCACGTGCACCAGGGAAGAAGCGGTCAAGGGTAGCTGTATCACTGTGCCTAGATTGCGCCCATCTAGCGGTTTAAATTCCTGTGTTTCAAAGCGGTTGTTTTTTATAAAAAAAAAAAAAAAAGCTCCCATTGTCACTTTAGCCTTATCTTTACCACTTGTTTCCTGGTGCATGCACATGCACAAACTTTACACTCAATAATTAAGGAGGCACGGGCTTGTTTGTTTCATAAAAAGAAATTTGATTTGTGTGTTCCTACGCTTGTTGAAAGTAAGGGCTAGACAGTACTAGATAGCGGTAAATGCTACAGATGCTGCAGCCTGTCGTTTGGTAGCAATCCCCCTTTAAGTCAAACTCTTGGTATTTTTTCCTAGTACATTTCGTAACGAATTTTCTTCATTTCTAGTACATCGTTGACTACTTCCACAATTTGGACTGGACAGTTGAAGAAGATGCTTTTACGGATACCACTCCGTATGGCAAGAAGGAATTTGTGAACGTTATAGCTACTTTGGATCCTAAAGCTCCTAGGCGCCTTGTGTTGGCATGTCATTATGATTCAAAACTGAACAGAGAGAAAACATTTGTGACAGCCACAGATTCAGCTGTTCCGTGCGCAATGATGATGAATATGGCCGACGATCTGCAATTCTTGTTAAAGAGTCGTGTGGATGTAAGTATGAGTTAGTTGTTATTGACTTAAACTGACAAGCATGGCGTTCAGTAACCCGATAACGGACAGCAGTGGCCAAAATTGGGTAAGCGGGCTTTTTTTTAACCATTTAAGCCTTCAAAACTAACCAACTCTTACAGATCTGGTGGGATGTCTTGGTTACCAACTGGCAGTGAGACTGCAAGCACTTTTTGCATGTGACTTAAACATTTAGAGTTCTACATTGCAGGTTGATATGCATAGTAAGACTGGTGGCTTGAATTTTTTCTTAACTGGTCTAAATACTTGGTTTAAGATTTAAATATGGAAGCGTGTAATGTTTGTGAACAAGTTAATTTTCTGTAATGTTTCTTCCAAAACTAACATTTAAAAGTTGGGGCCTTTCCATTACGACACATCAATAAACTTACATGAAAATGTAGTTTATTCAATAGTGATTAGTTTTTCTGTGCGTAGCCCTGTAAGGATTTAATTTACACTGAGGGCTTCTAGTTACCTTGAAGGAAAAAAATTTTAAGCTTCTTACCCACTTACGGTAAGGGAAAGAAGCCTATCATTTTTACCCTTAATGATCTGGCCTTCATATCCCATTTTTTTTAGTTTTTACTATAAGTAGCTGTAAGTTTTTGATCTGTCCTGTAGAAGAGCTGTAAACAATGATTATACAACTGGCACATTTGGGCGCACCCGCCCTTAAAAGGGCTAAATTGTTGCATATTTTTCGTAGCAAAATACAATAGGAATTATTCCATTTGTGTTCCGGATGGAAGTAATTTAGAATGAATGGAAACAAATTTACATATTTTGCTAAGGCTTAACCGATACTGGATCAGATCGGTTGCGTGTATTTATGGTATCTGTGTCGGATTGGTGTCAGCAAGTTTCGCTGAAATATTGATAGTTCTGGAACAGTTCGAGATTATGAAATGTGGTTCTTGGCGTGTTGCTCAGGAAATCACTTCAGTACCTAGCCACATTTAAACTGTTGGTTACTATTTAAAAATTTGTTATTTTCGTAATTATTGGACTATTGAAGAAAACTACACCATGGATTTAAAAGTGGTGATTAAATTTTTGATATCTTTATCAATCCGTACCGGTATTGGCTAAATTTTTTAAACGGAATCAGATCAGTAAAGTTGGTACCGGTGCAGCCTTATATTTTGCTGCAAAGTTTGCAGTTACTGAGCTGCTTTTTATTCATTAGGATGATTAACGTATATTCGTAATACAGGGTGGTCCACAAAAAACTGACGACCCAACATTTTGTCAGTCAACTTTTCTAGTTAGCACCCCTCAGTACCAGGAGAGGACAGAAATCTTCCCGTTTCATTAGATTTGATTTCTGTCCTATCCTGGTTCTGAGGGGAGGCTAACTAGAAATGGTGGACTTGAAAAATGTTGGGTCGTCAGTTTTTTTGTGGACTACCCTGTATAATGATAGGGAAATCCAAACTGGCTCAGTTTGTTCATTCACATGTTAGGTTATTGTTACTTCAATGAAGGGTCCTGGAAATGTGCTCTTGATTGATTGTTGCATATAAAAGATGATAGGAATTTCCTAGCAAAGTTATCGCTCTGTCTCTTATACAGTCAAAAGGACATCAATTTCAACATTTCCCTTTTTTCCCCCCAATGAATCATGAGCTATAGGACAGTGGTGCCCAGAGAGGGGTCAGTGAGGAGCTTACTGGCATTTTTTTGGGGCGGGTGAGGGGGGATGGAAAAATATTGATACATTTATTATGTAACAACAACACATCACCAGTCACTGCAACACAACACAATCCGTCAACAGTCAACACACACGTCAATGTAGATAAGTACAAAAAAAAAGTTTTAGTTTATAATTTTATGCACGGTTGAATATAGATTGAAAATGAAACAGAACAGTAGATGACGGAGTAGAAATAAAGCGTATAAAAATAACACGGCCGAAAGTGTGTATGTGACACCCCAACCACTAGTCCAAGTCAGAAGTACGGGAGTACCATTTTTAAACTGGGGAGGGGGCATTTGATATTGGGGAGGGGGTAACTCCTCACTGGACTGGAGGGGGGGGGGATAGGCACCACTGCTATGGTATGTGTTGAAAGTTTATTTTTATTGCGCTAAAACTTACATTACGTGATTTTCTTAAATAGCCGTTCCTTCCGTTTGAAGGCTGAATCCCTAGTGATGAAAAGTTGGCTTCCCTGCCGTACTCTTAGCTCCCTTCCACGCATCCGCGTATGCCTCTATATAAGGCGCCCGAGTCGGGCCTTGCTTCATTCTTTCTTCCTAGGGCACCACCGCACGTGGTGTTCTTTTTCAAATAGCTCGGCTCACAAAGGTCTCATGGACTTGTGGTTGGGCGTAAAATTCACAAGCTCTAACCCATGATGGCATCTGTACAATTGACTGACCGTCTTGGAATAAAACGGTCCCCCAAGAAGATTTTCAACCGGCGGCTGGGTGGCCGAGTATCTTACTTGGGCATTTGGCCCGGTCTTCCCGTGACCCAAAATTTTTTGGTTCCGGTTCTTCACCCGCACTAGTCCGTGCGGCACCCCCTGCGCCACTGACGTCCCTGCACCACTGCACGGGCGTCCAGTCAACCGGCGGCTGGGCAACTGAGTATCCCACTATGTGCTGTACGTCTTCTTTGGCGCCCGTCCACTGCGACACGAGCGGCTGGGTATCCGACTATCTAGACGACCCCGGCCTCCAGCTACCAGGTTTTCAAGCTCTGCTAGTTGGCCAGCCGGTTGACGGCTGGCTCGCCTCCCGTGCCCACTGCACGGATGGCCTCATGCTATTCCAAGCTGTGCGTTTTTGCACCCGAAGATTGGGGCTTGATGCCCGACAACCAAAGTCTATCTCTGAATGGACCTCTCCACACAAAAACACAATGGGCGACCGAGCATCGGGAAACCGTCTTTGCTCCCAACATTTGCCCGGCAACCGGGACTCTAGGTTTGAGACAGGCGCTCGAGCCTTGATGACTTACACTGCTTTTTTTTTTTCTGATGCTTGTTCTTCAGCTCTGTTGCGTCTCTTGAA
>JAHWFP010065420.1:0-13112 GCA_023313725.1 Lithobius niger
AAAATCTGCACAGCATAATTTTATTAGGTAAAAATCTGCACAGCATATATTTATTAGGTAAAAATCTGAACAGCGTAATTTCATTAGGTAAAAATCTGAACAGGGTAATTTCATTAGGTAAAAATCTGCACAGCGTAATAGTATTAGATAAAAATCTACATAGTATAATTTCATTAGGTAAAAAATGTATATTATTAGGTAAAAATCTGCAGTGTAATTTCATTAGGTAAAAATCTGCACAGCCTAATTTTATTAGGTAACAAACTGGCACAGCGTTATTTTTAAAGTTAAAATGTACTTTACTTTACGTCCAGCAAATGGGTCACTCGTTCGACATCTGACCGCATGAGGAGGCAACTCAGAATGATCAATGAAACAGCAATGGGTAGAATGGAGTCCCCTCCTTTATCCTACTCTTGCCATTAGTTAAGTCACAATACCAAGGGTAATATGGTAATATACTACCCTTGACAATACGTATTCACAGAAGTATTGCACAAATAAAAAAAATAGAAAATAACAGGGTTTGAAGTGGAACTATCACCGATTGAAAAGCGAACGAAAATACCATGGTGCCATCTAGCTGCAGTGATATTGTTAACCTTTACAGTTTGCTCCCAGGTGCACGATGCGTACCAAGTTTTCACTCAATAATTAAGGAGGTCGTGGCTTGTTTGTTTTGTGAAAAGAAATGCCGTTCTGCATTCCTTCGCTAGGTGCAAGCAAGTACTAGATAGTACTAGATAGCGGTAGATGTTGCCAGATTCTGCAGACTTTCAATCGGTGATAGTGCCACTTTAATAATGTTGCTAAAGATTTTAAATGCAGGCTGCAGTTAGCAACACGACATCTGAAGCAGCGAATGTTATTTATGTCTTACACCAAGGGTAATATGGATGTAGGAAATCCATATTACCATTGCATACACCAAGAGAAAATAGAAAAGACAGGAGTGTGTGTGTGAGTGTGTGCGTGGTTAATCATGTAAGGCACGATATTTTAGTATGCTGTGTTAAAGCCAGATGGCACAACAGTATTGCGCATGTCCTGTTACTTACAGTTGAAGCTGAAAGCTGCTATGCCACCATTACACTCTGTTACTTCCGTGTCACTGTGCATTGGTGGTCAATTTGTTATCATGTCAGGCAAGTGTGGTAGCTGGGCATCTGTTTGGAATGCAGTCATTCTTCCTTGCTCTTGTCCAGTCACAGGTATCATCTGCCTTCAGTTGCGTAGCAAAGGGTGTGCAAAGGTGTGCATTGTACACACTGCCCTCTCTCTTTCCACACCTTGCCCTTTTCAAACCTTTAAGTGGTCATCGTTTTTCTTAAAAGTGCACACCATGCCCTAGGACCATGCACACCTTGCCCTGTGCATCTCCCAAAGCTACTGCCTGCCCTTCTTGTGTCTGGCACCATCGGCCAGGATTTATACTGTGCAAGTTGGGATGTGTTGGCCTAAGAGTGAGGTCGGGCTGCAAGAACCTACCTTCAGTTGCTGCGCTACTCGTTGAGTGAGACTGATTCTCTTGAAGACAGCCAAAGAGGTGCCCCTGCCTGATGCTACGGAACCTTGGATATCCAGGGTGCAGAATCCATGGTAGCTACTGTTCAGTGTCAGCTGTGGCACTATCTTTCCTTGGTACTGTTGGTGAGGGAGTTGGCCTGTGTGGGACTCTTCAGTGAATCGTTTTTCTGTCGATTATGCAATGCCACCTGTGGTCCCCTGGTTTTTTGGCCAGATGCTACGTTCTGTGATGGTGGAATCATGTGTGGAAAAGTGTCAGTTTCAATTTCAACTGGTGCAGGGGGAGTTGTCTTTTGTATTGCGACATACACCCATGGAATTGGAGTTTGGTGTCACTGTTCAAACTTGGGTTTGCTTACTGCCTGGAGAATGTACCAAATGTGATGATGGCAGAACTAAGTATTTCAGCAGCCTTAGACCATGGTCTTTCTTTTGGGGTTGACTGCTTGATCAGCTTGTCGAGAGAAGTTCCAGGGATTGGACCTGTCACACCCCCTGGCATTTAAAATGGGGGTCTGGTTACTAGGAGCCATTCAGTCCGCAGTGGAAGTGCACATAGGCTGAGTTCCAGGTCAGTCCACTGTGATGGGGAACAAACTTGCGGATTCCTTATCATGCCACGTTCCACGGAAAGCTACAGTACAGGTTGTGGTGGCTCCCTGTGACTTGAGACCTGTGGTAAGTTCTTTCATGCACTCAAAGTGGAAGAAGGAATGGTTCTGTGACAACAGGGGACATTCTCTACTCAACATCCATCTGTCACTGTCACAGCCGGGGGTGCTTGATATGCTATCCCTACGGGATGCTGTAATCTTGTTGACATTGTGAACTGGTCACACTTTGCTGAATGTGCATCTATATGAGATGGGTTTGTCCCCTTCAGCAAAATTGTGTTGAATGGGAATGGAGACAGTAAACCATTTCTTGCAAGAATGTCCACTCTTACGTTCTGAAGAGTGCCTGTCTGTCACCTATAGTGCAGCATCTCTGCTGGGTTTGTTGGCAGCCGGCCCCATACTGGATGCAGTAATCTGCTTGTCGTGTGAGTACTTGCTAAGATTTGTACTGACACATGACGATTCCGATATTTACCTGCCTATGTGGTGGTGTGAACTGACCGAGTTGTTTTTCTATTTTCTTTTTTAATGTATAGTTTTTTTTGTAATTCTTGGTTAATTGTTTCGTGGGACAGGCACAATCCTACGAAGGTCACAGCTCCCTAATAAATTTATTCTAATGAAGTGGCGCACACCTCTAACCGTCTCACGCAAGTGGCGACCTTTAATTTACAGATGTACTGACATCACGGAAATCGGTCAAGATAAACAGTGGGATAATTACGAACTCCATATTTTGCTTCAAATTACCATCATTTTAACGAAGCATCAAGAATGTTTAAAAAATAAGTATTTAGCTACGAAAAACTAAAAGATTTACATTACTAATTTTTTTTATACGTATATTGTAGTCAGCAAAACTGATTTTCTAAAATAGCAAAAATGTGTCAGCACTCCCCCAGTGGTTGTTGGTTTCTCCTTCTACATCGTTCGGCTAAACTGCTAGTGTTGCATCCTCAGTGAAAACTCTACTTACGCCATTGGATACAGTAGCTTGTCAGGTTCGTGGCTCAAGCTCTCTCTGTGCCTGGCAGGAGGGTAAATTATGTCTTATCGTAATTTAAAGTAGCACTATCACCGATTGAAAGCAGACGAATTCTGACATCATCTAGCGCTGTGTAGTACCATCTAGCACTTGCTTGCACCAAGCGAAGGAATGCATAACGGCATTTCTTTTAACGAAACAAACAAGCCACGACATCCTTAATTATTGAGTAAAAATGTGGTTCATCCTCGTGCACCTGCGAGCAAGCTATAAAGGTTAACAATACCAATGTCGCTAGATGGCGCCACGGTATTTTCGTTCGCATTTCAATCGGTGATAGTGCCACTTTAAGCGTACACGTCTTAATGTTTTGCCATGTAGTGGCATTAGAATCAATTGTTTCAACTGATTGTTCAAAACAATTTATGTGGCGTTGAGAAAATTAATATTTGGACGTACATGTTGATATTTAACACTTTTTCTTTGTTTAACGGCTGTATAAGATGCCATAGGAACTTGAATAGGTAAATAAAAAAAAAACTAACGGAATTTCCTTTAAAATCCTTAAAGTTTTTTTTTTTTTCGTAATTACATGCTGATGAATCTAATCTTTTGTTGCTGTTGCAGATAAAGTGTTCTGCTTTCTAACCATCTACACTGAATACCCAAGAACTTGCCGTCACCTCGAACAAAAATTACAAAATCCAATGGAATGCTGTCGCACCAAGCTTGGTACCGATTACGCAAAAACGGCTGGATTTTATTCAAACAAAGATAGCATCAACAGCAGTTCACCAACCTATCGATGCAAGTTTTGCAAAAATGAATTTGGTATGGCATATAGTAAAAGCTTTTCTAATTTACTTATTTAAAATAATGACGGTGGCATGGAATCTAGTCTACATTTCAAAAAATATTTTAAATACATTTTTTTTTAGTCCTCGGTTACGGTCATTATGGTCAAGGGGGGAGGGGGGCATAAAAAAAAATGTGACCTCCAAATTTCGATGTCCTCCCTCCAAAGACCCTGAAAAAGACTTGATCCCCCACCACCACAAACAAAAAGTAAGCTTTTCTTATGTTTTTTCAGCTTAAGCATAGATGATTTTCTCTGGCCTAATTAAAAAATAGCAGTTTGCATCGACAAGTACTAGACTGTATGGAAAACGTGCCATGAGATTTCATGACGGCAGAATAACTTTTGATTTAAAGGAGCACTACTAACAGTTTGATTAAACATGTCCATGCTCTTCACAGCGTCAACACTTGCAATATGAACAATACCCCATGGCACCAAAACATTTTTATAAAGTAGTTTTAAAGATCTATGAACCAGGTGACACTAGGAATAACTTCAAAACCTTACCCCCCTCCCCCCGCGCGGGGGGGGGGGAGGTAGAGAGTAAAGAATTGTTTTTTGTGGGGTTTTTTGTGTGCATGTCAGAACAGAGACTAACGAAAAATACGAACACGAAGAGCAAATGTAAACCGAATGTGAACTGTGAGCAAGCTAAGCAGCCTCACTCGGTCTTGGTTTTGTGGAACGTATTTATCCACGGCGGCAACAGATAGAGCTGCGATGACTTCACGTCAGCAAATTTCAGCAACCTCACTCAGCTTTAGTTTTGTGCGGTGTCAACAGATGGAGCTGTGGTGTGGATGCGTGCCCGCTCATCCCGAACCGTGTCATGCTCATGATTATCGCTTTTCCCGCTAGCAAATTGTGATGTTAGATTTCCCCACCAGTCTTTTCATGGCTAGTTGAAAGTATTCTATTAATTTTTAAGAGTATTTTGTTCTAATTGTATATTATTTATCTGAAGGTCTAACAAATGGCTGGACAGAATGGAGTTCTTGCACTACTTCGTGCAAGGGAGGATTGAAGATAAGGGACACCATTTGTCCAAAGACTTATAACTACTGTTACGATAACGAGACACAGATAAAACCATGTAACGAAGATGTGAACTGCCAATCTCTATCACCCTCAAGTAAGGCATTGCATCGAATGGGCTTATTGCTGTATAAATAATCGCTGTAAACACCATAAATGATGAAGAGGTTGGGTTAATGAAAGATGGAATGGAAAGTGCTAATTTTGACATACAATTCTCTTTTTCTAGGCATAGCTTTTATCTGCGTTTCAGTTTTGCTGCTCTTGACGATTTTGATTCTCGTGGCTAAATATATAAGCTTGAAGAGGAGAAAACTCAGGTATGACTGATAAGAGTTTACTGCAAATGTTAGAAACTTCAAACGTTTTGGATTGAGTTTTCCTATCACACCCCTCCAAGTCTCTTATGCATTATGCATGCTGCCATTTCCTCCTGAAAGTATGATGTCAGGATGTTGGTGCACTATTAGCTCCAAGGTGCTGGAGCCGTTTACTCATCGGCTTCCCTACTCTGCGGGGAATCATGGCATTGCTATTAGTAACGCCGCCGAGCTCAACACGGTAACCAGGTTTAGGTGGCCTTGAGTTGGTAACGTTTGGGTGTGTGTTGGCCGCATTGTGTGTGGAAGCCCAATGAGTAACGACTAGTGCCCTTTTAATTTTTATTACCTTTTGTTAGACACTTTGCAAAAGGCATTTGTGAAAGACGACTAATGTGAGTAGTAAAGGACAATACAAGGGGAACTAAGGCCGATTTCTTTTAAGCAGCCTGATTTGGTTCAAACCTCATCCTCATCTAAGATGTCACCCTTAATTATTTTAACAAAAGTACTGACGCTGTGGTTAATGGTTTCAATTACAAGAGTTTCTGTGAATGTTTATCCTTCAGAAGCTAAGGCTGTTTCTTAGAGAAGTGAAGGCTGAAAGTGGCCTTACTGCACCAGTTACAAAGAGTGCCACTGTCGGGTCAAAAAGAGTGTACATAAGCTGTTCCTTTTAGATAAGGAACAGCTTATCTCTAGTGCATTGAAAGCCCTTCTCAACAGGAACGAGACATTGCCTAGGTGACAGGGTCCTGCTTAGTCCCAAATCTAGCACTACAGGCTTATTCTGACCATAGTATCATTCATGTACCCTTAAGACTGTGATACGTTTGGCCCCATTGGATACTTTCTTTTTAGTCCTTGTTGGGTAAATGATGAACTAGACCGGGATGACCAGATTTTTCTTAGTTCATCTTAAGAAAAACGAACCACCTTTTCAGCTTGCTTTCCTGCTGGTGACTATTCCTTTCAGGTACGGATCTCTTTTCTTTCTCTCTACCTCCCCTTTACTTGCTTTTTCACCCCTTTTCACAACCACCTTCCCCCCCCCCCCTCCCTTAAAGTGTTAAAACTGTGATAAGCAACCAAAAAAAAATTCTTTGGAATTGTGTTTTAAAGATTGTTTTGTGATGCCGGAAAAGACAGTACAATAATATTAATAAAAAAGGAACGTTTTCGTAGACCTGCATTGAGGAACAGCAGGGGGGGGGGGGGGGAGAAGGGGGGGGGTTTAACCTCGCAAAGAAGACCGTGCAGGGAAATGAAGTCGCTCAGCTCTGCTGGTTGGGCCATCATCATCTCCGGAACCAGACTTCACCCCCAAGACCTCACCAAGCACTTGTATCACTCCCCAGACCCTCTAGCTGAGGTTGGAAAGGCCAGGACTTAGCCAGATGTCAGACGTATAAGTAAGCTTCTGGTAAAACATAGAGTGCCCTGTCATTTCTGTCCAGTTCAACTCAGTTTGCTCATTCACTGCAGTTGCTGTCACATCTATATGGAACAACTTCACATCCATTGAATGGATTTTTCTGCAATTATTGCACCCTTTGTAGAGAAGAGCTATTTGGACCTTTGGTGCAATGTCATTAACTTACTGCCTGAAATCCACCATGACCTTTGTGGAGAAGGAAGGCAGATGGCACAAACCGGGTGGGGTGAACCATACCAGAGGTATTATGAGTTGAGTTTGTGTGATTTCACGAATTGGGTGATATTGGTTGCATTTCCTTGAAAGCCAGAGCCATCTATGGCAAATCGAAGCAACAGAACATTTCATGATATAACGATTTCTCTATCTTGTTAGGTTTTTTTTTTTTTACCTCTCCTGCAGCACTGGTGTCTCCAGGAGGCGGCACCTACGATTTCGTTGATTGGGAATCCCACTGCTAAGGCCCATGAAGACGACTGTGCTCTCAATTCTGGAGCCCTGATCTCAGGAGGGATGTAAGGATGCTGAAAGGATAAGTTATATGCTCTTCGGATTACAGCGCAGAGCCAGGAAGATGCTTTATGGAAGGTTTAATTGCGCATACTGGGGTTAATAGTCAGAAATAATGAAGTCCTTTTTTTTTAAGAATTCTGGCGAGTTCGTAGCTGAACATAGCAGCGTACGGCTCGCACAAGATACTGAAGGCAATATCGATCCTTCTAGTATGTCCGGCGCGTTGGGCTAGGAGTACAGTTGGTTTAGCAGTAGTACTTGATCCTCCTTCTTTAACTGCATGATGTCTACAAACCAACGAGCCGCCTCCCATATTGGAGCGATCAAGACGTAGTTTGCTGGCAACTGCTGGATTTTCCTGAATACCTTTGGGAGAAGTACAAAGGATGGAAACAGGTAAGCATGCATTCCCTGCCAGTTCAAGCTGAGGACATCCGTACCCCAGCCCACAACCTGGGAGGCAACACTTGCCAGAAGACAAGTTCCGGCTGGTGGCAAACAGGTTCACAAATGGTTTCCCCCATTTCAGAAAGAGCTGCTGACAAATGTCTATGTGGAGAGCCCATTTGGTGGTCGGAACCTTGTCGGATCGAGACAGTTCGTGCGCTACCACATTGATTAAGCTGGGAAGGCCGGGTTAAGGGGAGATTCCCAGTTGAAGGCACAGATTGAAGATCCAAGAGGTATTCCCCCGTTGTAGGTAGGCAACAGTAGTACAGTTGTCTGACGTGATGGTGACATGTTTGCCAGAAAGGAAGGGGCAAAGAGAAATGCTGGCAGAAAAAACTACACGTAACTCCTTATTGTTGATGTGGGGAGATCTCTCTCCTCCACAAAACAGAGACTAGACACAAACTGTACCTTCCTTAATCACCGAACAGAGAACAGAACGCACCACTGTTAGAGACAGTTTGGCGCCAAACTTGACGTCGCGCATGCTCAGTGATGTTGCGTCAGCCGTTCAGTACCTTCCTAAACTACAATCACAGCTCAGCAACTCAACAAGCATTAGATACGTCATACTTTCACCACGACCAAACCTGGCTAATGGAGTGAACCAGGACTGGCTACTAGATGTGACCAGGCGAGAGCAATGCCAACTTGCAAACCATCCGGGGTAGGTGGTTTGCTGGGGTGGAGGTTTGAGCATGTGCGAGATACCAGTTTTGCCGGAAATAGATTCATCGCTGACGATGGGTGACGTCAATCAAGCCGCCTCAACACGGCTATTAGTAGGGAATGAGCCAAGCTGTCACCAACAGTGGTGCGTTTGGTTCGCTCTGTTCGGTGGTTTAGGAAGGTACCGCATGTGCCTGTTGAGATGACCGACACACTTTGATGGAGGTGCATTGGTGAACAGCAGACATTGGAGAGGAGGGTGTTATCCTCGCAAGGAAGATCCCGCAGGGAAACGACGACGTCCAGCTCTGCTGGTTGGTCCAATGACCTCTCCGGAACCAGTGGAGGGGTCTGCACCTCCACAGACCTATGTGGGAGAGGAGGGCTGCTGAATCCATCATTCCAATGAACTGACCAAGTTTGTGGGCTGTGGTTGATGGCCGGTGATGGAGGTAATTGACTATTGCGATCAGTCATGAGTCGATCGGCTTTTCCGAAGGGCTGGTAATAAAATCTTCATCTTGAAAAAGGCAGCTGGGAATGTAAACCTCTTCTGCTGTTGGAACCTTGACTTTTTTAGGCTGATCCAAGTCCCAAGTAGGACCCAGAAAAGTATAGAGTCCAGTTGCAGGAAGAAAGGGGTAGATGTTTCGTAGGAGCTAATCGTCTACATAAGCATGAGTTTGCAGCTTGTTCAAGTGAAGACTAGCAAGTACGGTTTCATTACTTGAGTGAAAATGAATGGAGCCATGGCGAGGCCGAATGGGAGTGATGGATACTCGTAGACACAACCCAGAAGACCAAAATGAATTGGTGATACACCAAGGGATGCAGGTAGGGGTCTTCCAGGTTGACGGAAATGGTGAATTTGCTAACTTGTAAGGATTCCCTTATGGAGAACAATGTTTCCATCTTGAAATGTTCCTTCTGTAGAAACTGGTTCAAAATCTGTAGATCGAACAGCCTCCCTATTTCTTTGTTACCAGGAAGACTCGACTGTAGAAACCTGGAGCAAGAGTGGTTGGAGCTCTACGAATTGGCCAGATCGAGAGTAAACCTTGAATTTCTTCTGCCTTCGCAAATAATGGTCCAATCTGGGTACCGAGCCAGAGGGCAGGTGGTCAAGGAGGGGTGAAGTGGAAGTGAGGACCATAACCTTCATTGATTACCTGCAGCAAAAGATGGCTGTTGCAGAGGTTAGACAATGCTGGGAGACAGAAACATAATCTCGCCCTGCCAGCTGCTCAGCTGGTGGGGGAAGGAGAGCAACTCCAATGCTCCCTGTTCCTTCAGGGGAACCTTGGCATCCAGGGTTACTGGAAGAACAACAGGCCTGCGTGGCGGATCTATGCCACTGGTTCTTCGCACCTGTTTGCCGCTGGGATTGGTTGTTGGCCCTATCTCTTGTTGGTCACCATAGGAGTTTCAGGGCTGATTCTCTACATAGTTGTCAAGAAAGCGCTGATGCTGGTGTTTGTGGTGCTAGAATGACGAGGCCTCTTGGCGGTTGAAGAATTTCCAATATATGTTTTATGGGTTAGTGTTTGTCTTTTGAGCTTGGGAAGGATGCTGCTGTTGCTTCTCCAAGTCAGGGGCCAAGGAGAGAAACTCTCTATTGAATAGTTTCTTAGACCTATGGAAGGCGAGTACCCATAATTTGGTGATAAGCAATGTAGGGATTTCCTGTGCTGAAAAGGTATGCATCACACCAATGCAATTTGAACCCTGTCGAATTCCCCAATGGGTGGCGTGGGTATAGAACCTGTTCTTCAATTTCATACTGGGCCAGAGGAATGGAGACACATTTCGTTAAACGAGGAAATATACATTGCCTGTACCCACCCTACCTCCCCTTTAGAGTTACCACCATGGCATATTGAGAGGAAAAAAGATTGCAGCCTATTAGATCTGTAGCTTTTATAGGATGGGTGCGAGCATGCGCACTTGGGTTACGCAGCGTTTTTCTTCGGTGCCAGCAGGTTTGGAACCCTGTGCAATTCAAGACGTACGAGTAGGCAGAGGTGCTGGCTGAAGAGTTTACCATGGAACCGAACGCTTCGTTAAAAGCTTGTTTAAAAGTTAGTTTACTCTGGGGAAGGGGGTGGGGGGGGGGGGGCTATCATTGTTTGACACCCTGTACTTCTCAAGATGCGGCTATGAGGGTTTTTTTTTTTAACCCGGATGTTGTTGTGGAAAACGCATAAAGTTAAGAAGGTCCTCACTTCATGTGCTGTATCTCTGAAGTTTTTTTCGGCCATGTTGATGTGCAAAGCTTCTTTGGTGTTAACTGTATTGATCGAAGACCCATTTGTTCTTGCGGAAGTGTTACCGAAAACTCATTTGAAAGACGAGGAGGTTGATTTCGACCTTTGCAGAATTCATAGTTGCCAGCCCTTTCAACGTCAAGCGTGGAGCTCGTTTAAGACAGGGGAGAGATTCAGGTTTGTCACCAATTTTGTTTGAAAGTGCAATAAAAACAATTGGTTTCACGCAATCTGCATTAGTTAATCAAACTCGGGAATAAAATCTAACCAGCCAACGAATTCACATATTCTCTAACTTTTGCCGAAATAAACTAGTGTTTGTGAATTTTCCTCAGTATTAAAAAAGAAACGAAATAGATAACAGAGCATTTTAAACGAAAGTTAAAGGAGAAGAAGTAACATGTAGTTTTTTGTTATTTGAGGGCTAGGAGGGGTTAGGTCTGGGGTTATGGAAGGGGTGGAGCGTTCCCCTCTCCAAAGTTTGGTAAGTGACAGAAAAGTCAGCAACTTTGAGCCCGGTTGGCAAAAATTTGTTGCTTAAAACTTTTCTGCTTAAAAATTACAATACGGTATAACTCCTGCTTTAAATTCTTTCAATTGACTTTTTTCTCATGCAAAGTCACACCTGAGGAAAAAAAGTACGGGAGATCGAGTGGAGTGGAGCTGTAACATTGATTAAATCGAATTTAGCAAAAGATACCACCTTAGATGACTTGAGTCTATTGCCATTCAGCACCAGAAGTCCAACAAATACTCCTTACGAACATCCAAGGACCATCCCATTGAAATGTAAAACATCTCGGAGGAAGGGACTTGGTGAAGCAACTTGACAAGAAATGGAAGTTGGAAACAACAAGACTGCCCCATAAATACAGGAGGCTATGCAGTCAGCAGGGCCGTAGCTGCCCCCCCCCCCCCCCAGTAGCTAGCTGAGGGGGCAGCATAATCATTTACATAATCTTTGATAAAAAGAAATAATTCAAATTTCAACATTTCATGTAAAATTAAAATTATTTTGCAAATAATTTTAAAAACCACTGACCAGTCTAAATAAATTGCAGCTTATTTTACGATTATATAATAAGCCACGATATAATCAGAGCAGTTAGTGGTTAAGCTCTTCCCGAGCTCTTCCACCTTCATTGGGTAGTTTCCAGCATTACAAAGAACATCAGTCGTCAATACCATGGCTGATTCATCAGGGGCAACCCCCTGAAGTTCATCACCCAGGGTCACCACTACCTCGTGCCCTTTTGAAAAAGTGTGTGCGACGGTAAGGTTGTCTGTCATAATGAAAAGAAAGCATGAATCTGGTGCCCAAAACCGAGCCAAAACAAAAGGATGGAAGAAGATTTTTCTTGAACATAACAAAAAAAACATTAACATGAACGTTTCATACTGTATTGCTAAATAAATTTCTCAAGAATATGTAAAAACAGTACTCTTCAGAAGCCAGGTAAGGCAGTGATGAACAGTAAAAGGCTTCAGCTTCCGGGGCTCTCCCCCAGACCCCGTTAGGGGAGCTTGCAGCACTCCCCCAGACCCCCTTGCTGGCTTTGCTTGGCCCTCTCCCACAATTTTTCCTGGCTGCGCCACTGTAGACAGGGGCACCAAAATGGTCTTTGCCCCCCTCCCCAGTTTACGTGACCTAGGTCTGGCAGTCAGACAAATTCAAAGTTCAGAAGCGAGCAAGAACGTGACCAGGGAAAAGAACTGAGCCTTGGCACACCTGATGAAAACAGTAATTAAAGCAGTCGACAATTTGTAAGATAGTGTTAAGTGTCTAGTGTGTGAAAGTGTGCTATAATGGAGAAAATTGACAAATATGAAGATGGAAAATTCCTTTAGGCAATCTAATTTTCTAACCTTTCCTAATCCACCTATGAGGAATTACCTCACCCTCCTTTTTCCCGAAACGCGCTCGGGCTTCACAACCCAAGCAAGGGTCAGTTAAATCTCCAGACTGGATACGGATATATAAGATAGGGCTCCCCCCCCCTACTGTTAGTCGCTCAAAATGCATGCCACCAAAATGAACAGTTCATACAAGCGCACATCGAGTAGTATGCAACCAGACCTGTATGTGAGGGAGGGGATGGAGTAGGCGTTCCTGCGCGGGAATTATACGGTAAACATCTAAAGCCTCGCCAATCAGAACTGCTGAATAACTCCTTACAGGAATAAACAAAGAACAAAATTCCAGGTGTGCACAATCAGAACTGTGGAAAAACCATGCACTCAGGGTTCATTTGGTAAAATCAGACAAAAGAAAGGGAACGGAAGTAATATAAAAGAAAATGAAAGCAATTTGAAACAACAACAAAAGGAAAATAAAATATAATGAAACCAACGTATAAAAAAAAACCTGTAAAAGGACTGTACATTTATGGGCTCAACCCGTTACGATGTAATGCATTATTGGGGGGGGGGGGGGGGGG
>JAHWFP010065424.1:1617-18491 GCA_023313725.1 Lithobius niger
CGTCATAGTTTATGACGTCATTAACAAACGTCATGAGAGTCGAAAAAACTTAGACGTTATTTTTGATGTTTTTTTTGCGTATTTGAGAGTCATAAAATCAAGTTACAGCGACAAAAATGGGCCTAACGGAAGCGCAATTTAATTATATTTCACCTTGTCCCATCTTTGTTTGTGATTTAGTTCAAGAGGAGTAGAGATACACGCACACGCGCACATCATACGTTTTTAATCATGTTGATAATTACCAACAAATTTGTGTCACTACTATTGTATTCTATGAATAAGTTGCACAGCACTTAAAAGCTAGTCGTTAGAGACTGCGTTAATATTTTTACCCAATTTCACAATTTTATAGGCATTTCGTATCGCATTGTTCCAATCCAGAAAGAGTTTTTTTGCGAAGATTAGAAACGTATTCCAAGATTCCATTTAAAGTCTACTACTTTCAAATCCAATTCGATTCCTGCTCTAATCAATTTTACTCTTTTAGTATTGGAAAGCATTGTGGTTTGAAAGATGCACATGCATTACCCGAGATCTTTACATGATTAACTCAAATAATAATACTAATAAGAAATAAATAATACAGACTTAGAAGCTATAAATGAGTATAAAGGATTTAATAAAAAATAAATTTTTTTGTATCCATCTACATCATTAAGGACGTATGATGTGCGTGTGTGTTCGTGCGTTTGCGTGTTTGTGTGTTTGTACCTCCACTCCTCCGGAACCAAAGCACCTGTTGGGAGTAGGACCAAACGAAAGATAATTAAATCGCCCACAGTATAGGCCTATTTTCATCGTTGTTACTTGATTTTATCACCCTCAAATATGCGGGGGAAAAAACCGGGAAAATAACGTTTTTTTAAACCCTCTTCATGTTTGTTCATGACGTCATAGTTTTTACATGAAAACCTCCTCGAGCAAAGAGAGATAATCTGTGAAAGAATGCACGGACGACGTATTTTGCAACACACCACATATACAACTTAAAAATTGGTTTTGTATTAACTGACTTGATGCAGGGAAAAATCAAAACAATAGATTTGGTTTTAAAACAGTGTTAAACATTCGTGGTTAAAGTAAACCTTTTCAATGTGTGTCTTGCTTTGCTTTATCAATTTTTTATCTCCTACCTTCGTATGAGATTACATCTGACGTGCTGCAGATGTTTCTCCAAATAAGGGATAATCAGAAAGTAAAGTGATAAGACCCCAATGGAAAAATCTTTACTGAGCAGGACGTAAAGAACAATATTCTTAAAATAAGTAAAACAAGAAAACCCATATAAAGTGTATACCAACACAATTTACAAGTGATGTGCGGTTCTTGGTGGTAACATTGTTTCAGTCACGTTTCTGAGGAAATGTTTGCACTGATTGAGTGAGCGTAGCGAACGAAAATCAGCGTTTGTCATCAGAAACAGCGCTTTTCTGATAAATTGCCTGATCTTTTTGCTTGACTCCTTGCGCGTAAAAAAAATAATATTGACCTTCTCTTGAGATAAACGATATCGCATACTATACTCTTATAGTTTGCATGATCGTTTTTTATGTGGAAGATCTGTCAGTATCATGAGTGTCGCAGCAAAAAATCTCCTCGAGCGCAGCGAGACGACGCGGAATGAGCGAGCGAAGCGAGCGACTCCGCTAGTAGAAAATTAAGTAAAACAACTTTTATACTAACGTACTGCTGGATTGACGTGATTTGCCATTTGTTCGGATACCTTTGCAAACGCCTATGCCAGTTATTGCCGGTCAAGATAGCGTGAGGGACTTCAAGCTTTTTCAGCAGCAATGAGATATGTTCTGTACAATATTTCTGTGGGATTAAGATCGGAGGTTTCCCGGTTCAAAATGCGGGTTTTGACCTCATCCCTTAATGAAATGCTATATATACCACATTCAGTAAGGTTCAAATTTGATCCGGTTCATCCACAAGAGCAATAGTTTGCTTCAAATGACCAATTGCTGAACGAAATAATAATTTTAAAGAAAATTCAAGCTTTAACTACTGCTTGAAGAAAGATTACAACTGCAAAAGTGATGTACGATGACTCTAGCAGAAAGTGATGATCGCTGTATTGTTAGTGGAAGGCAATGTCGGTTTAAAATTGAACACTTTTTCCAAATTAAACTGTTTTTTTTAGTGTGTAATCGTTTTATACTACGTGTTTTCATATGTGCCCTATGATTTCTTAGCTCTAGTTTTTTTTTTTTTTCTTGACCGAGTCGCCTACTAGCGAAGGCTTAATACCGTTCTTTTGCCGTACCTTTTTATACAAGGAGAGGCAGCTAAAGTGTTACGAGCCGATATCCTGTGAATTGCTAACTGACTTCTTGGCGGTTGGCTTCACTGCAGTGCAGCCAGCATGTTCAGAGTTAGCTTATAAACATCATCAAGGACTTAATCTGTTTTTTTGTTGTTGTTGGTCATATTGTCTCCGTGCGTCTACTTTCTAATTTACTTTTTTGCCGTATCGTATCTCGTTTGGAAGATAGCACGAGGATGACCTTGAAATATCTAATCAAGGTCATTCCTTTTCTTCTCGTGGAAATGTCCCTCATCATACCCATCATTGCATGTTTATCATTATTATTCTGTTATGAGCTATTCACAGCCAGTACCGAACAGGCCGGCAAGTCGGCGGCTCAACAAAAGTCCAATAAATACAGATGCAAACTGCAATATCCAGCTATCAGTTAATCTAGCTATCGTTTCGAGGGTATGAGCCCCATGTCAGTGCGCGTGGTTCTGTAACTACTCGGAGTTGAGTGATACAATGAGAGCATTACATAAAACCAATAGTCCCGTATATGATATATTTATTCAATCCGCAAGTGGATCCACCTAAAAGGTGAGCCAAGCAACATACGACAGGAGAGGCCCGGTGGCCAGCAAGTATTAACAAGGAGGTGTGCTCCCTTAGAAGAAGCACACCCCAAAATGGCGGCCACTCCTCAAACCTATTTACGTTGCCTTTTGGACTTATATGTCAGACTACCTGAGCGGGGAATCGACCCCAATTTCAAAGGTCGTGGGTTCGATTCCCCGCTCAGGTAGTCTAACATATAAGTCCAAAAGGCAGCGTAAATAGGTTTGCATCTGTATTTCTAGTTCCTGTATACCCGTACTGGAAATATCAACTAATGAACAAGATATCGTTTTTGCTTTCTTTTTAAGCATAATAAAGCTCCAAATCATGTTTTTGCTTTGTATACTCCTGAACAAACCCAGATGTCTGAATGAGTTTCCTCCTCATTGGAGAACACCTTCACTGCAGCAAACGCACGCAAGAAAACAAGGGTGAATGCCGGAAGTGACGTCCAGTATCTACAGCTGAAGACTCTTATCAAGTGTAAATATTTGCACGTGTACATGATTACTAAAGTTTCATTCAATCCAAGAAGGATTCGGCCTTTCTTTTCGCCTAAAAGTCTTAATGACTTCACATCTTCCTGTATGGAAGATGTAGGCATTTGTTTTTTTTGTTGAGTAAATAGTGTTACTATAAGATAACCCCTGCATTCCTCTCCCACAACAAATGCGTATTTTATTTAACTGCCATCGTTTAAATTCGTATTGAACGAAGAGGTGCACAGGGTTCCTTAAAAGTGTAAAATCTGAACATATGGTGACAAGAAGGAAGTGCTTTGCACGACTTTACTTTAGCTTCACTATACATCTTGCAACAGGAACGAAAAAAGTGACTGGAAAAGCGCTAATGGAGGTTCCTGTGCGCATCGAATTTAGAAGGGAAAGGATTTTCCCCGTCGCTCATCTTTCTTCCCTTCCGTATATATTCGTTGCGTCTTTCTATAAGCTATGCAATTTCCGTTTATGCTGGCGGTGTGACGTATTTATTTACGATCAGCTCGTTGAGTTTGTTTTAAAGACCATAGGCAAATGTGTACTACGCATTGAATGAAATGGACGTGCAGACTTGCGCACTTTTCCTTATCCGACGGCGAAAAAATTACATGAAACAAGTTAGACAAGTCGTGCACTCTTGCAAATGCCCTTAAAATCTACGATCGGCTTAAATCGGCGTTGTATTGAACTGTTACCCCGCTATGGTTTACATTTACTGTGGTTGTACTATTCCGTCCCGTTCCATTCTGTTCCGTTGCGACGACTGATGGTAACGGATCGTCCAGCGTATTGCGTCGTCTCTAACAATCGTTTCAGTCGGCTTCGGCTGAGCTTTTAAACTTGATCGCGCAGAAATTGACAATGCAACATACAACGTTTCCAAGGGCAGTCACAAATGAACAAAGACTTTAGTGCGAGGAAAAGCGCTAGTGGAGGTTCCTGTACGCATCGAATTTAGAAGGGAATCGTGGCTGAGCGGTGAGAGAGCTCAGCCCGGCTGCTGGAGGTTTGCGGATCTGGTCGAAACCCTGGAGAAGGCATCTTGGCAAAGTCCCCGCCAGGACTGCCGGCCAGGGTATCGTGAGAGGCTGCCATGCTCCTTCAACGGCTATGGGATGTATTCTGGCTAATTCTGGACAATCTTTCGGCGCCGACGATGATCGGAGGTTTCCCGGATCGAATCCCCGGGCTGGCACCTCCCTCCCTTCACCGGATTTCTTCTTTTCTAAAAAAAAAATCTGGTAATGTTCAAAATTGAGCTGGTTCAGCCATGCAAGCATTAATTGCTTCGGCTGACATAATGCTCGTCAAAATTTATATATATAAAAAAAAGTCGTAGTAAACTAAGTATTAATTCTTTACGCTCGGGCATGATGACGTTTAAGTCCTGAAGGCGCCTGAAATAGAATCGGATCTGTATCTAGTAGGGGAAAGGCATTGTGGCAAGCGCATGACGGAGAACGACGGCCGTTGACTGTCGGTAAGTGCGTACACTTCTCCGATGCCATCAATTTTGGACTGAAAGGATTTTGCTTCAACAGTCCCGTCCGTCAGTCGACGGATCGTCACGGAACGGGGATAGAGGAGTATAAACGGCTCCTGTAATTTATATGCTTTTAATCCAAACAGAAATTTGACGGCATGTGACGCAACAGAACGGGACGGAGAAGTGGGCGACAAGCTTTAGACTTCTTCAGTTTAAGAGTAAAATTACCCTCTTCAACTAAATGTCACAACGTTGGAAAGTAGCTAATGGTCACGATGTTTTTATGGGCTAATTTCGTGGCACTGGTGGAATTCTCATCAATGTCGTACATACAAAAAGGGTACTGAATACATTACATATACTGCAAAAATATCTGCTATAGAGGAAATCATGTTAAGAAGGTGTCAACATCACAGTTAGGGTGTATTAACGTCACAATCTCGCAATGCATAGTCGCACGGATAATTTTATCTGAAATTCCAGTATGGCATCGGTTTGGCTCTGCCAGTAACGAGACAGTCATTAATTGGAGTTGAGAGGCAGGAGTTAACATTATTTTTTAATGAGGAATTCTCTATCCTGCACCACGGATTGACACGACTGTCAGCGTTTAACCAATCACTGTCACAGATAACTAGGCAGCGTTGTTGGTGGATATTGCCATGGTAACGACACTTTTGGCATCTCTCGGTAACTCGCAAGTACTTTGTACCTACGATAATGAGGTGCAGAAAGGGCTTTCTGTTTGACGGTGTCCTTTTATTTCACAGAACTAACCATGATGACGCTGTGGTAGTACCGTCATCTATTTAAATATTCGAGGTACGTATTGATGTCAAGATATTTATGCTGTTCGAAATAACACCAATTTCGAAGAGTAATGCCATCTTAGCGAAAGAGAGATTGGGAGCAGACTTCTACGCTTTCTGTTGTGTTATTACCCATGTAACAGAACCAAAAGGGGCTTGCCCTTGTGGAGTATAGCCTCTTCGCGCCACAAATGGTAAAAATATTCAAAATACCCCTTTTCCGGTTTTGTATTCCGTAGAGGCACACAAGCGTGCATACCTTTGCCATGGCCATTGAACGTAAATCCACATATTTTGCAGCCCAGGTGAGAACACCACGGAGAAAAAAAAAACATTAAGAAGAGAAAAGAAAAAGAAGGGCAGCTAGCTAGCTAGCTCTTCTTCTCGTTTTTATTCCTCCCGCAATTTACAGTCAGCTCACGGTTCGTCTATAGATTTCTATTTTGAATATTATCAACATCAGGGCGTCGTGTCGGCAGCGGCCGAGTTATTGCATCGCCCAAAGGCGTTTCTACCTCGTTCCCTTTCTTCTTCGCCCTTTTCCGACCATAGAACTTTGGACAGCTTGATATGCTAAACACGATGCTAGAGCCGATTCGGCGTGACGTAAAGGCCTAACCATCCGAGACAGCAACCATGCTGAACAACGACGACTGGCTGGACAGCCAAAACAGACAAACAGAGGAGATAGAAGGGGCAAAAACAAAACGGAAGGGTAGAGAGGGGAAGGGAAGAATCATATAGGCACCCGTCTTGCAAACGGACGTCTCATTGGTGCCGGACAGGCCCCCACTTGTACCAAACTAAATTCAACAAGTTTCCCTCGCACGTCTATCGCTCATGATCAGCCTTCAAGAGGAGAATGACGAGCCTGTCAATTTACGTAGGGGAGGGGGGGGGGGGGGAGCAGAAGCGTGCGCGGCATGCGACCCCAAGTGGGGTAATAAATGATACGACTCTACTTGGTTTCCAGAGCAACAGGTTCTGAGGAAGGAAGAAGACATGCCATCCTTCAAGGCAAAACATCAGCCATTAGAATTGGATAACCTTACTTTGAAATGTAGTACCGGTTTAGAATTTTGAAAAAGGTGAGGTAGGGAAGCGTTGCAATTTTCCATTTTTTCCTCCTTTTTTTAGAATCCATCCTTTTATGTTGTTGTATACTTGTGTGTGTTTTTTTTAAAGAAATGTAGGCACGTTCGTCTTCCGTTATTACTTTTCCTTTGTTTGGTGGAGCGTGTTTTCCTTTTACGTTCTGCGCATTTCAAGTTGTTATTGTCGGCCTGACGAAAACAACTAGCTATTGAACTGATGGGAGAAAAACATTGCGTGTCTCTTAATTTTTTTTGTGTGCCGTCCTATTTTAGCTCACGATAAACAAACCTGTTTGGATTACGAGTAGAGTTGGGAACTTACCGCACGTCTGCGTGAAGGGCAACAAGGGTACTATTTTTATATTCGTTTTCGTTATTTAAATTTATGCCAGTGCGCTGAACTCCATCTGAAGTGTTTGACCAAGTCGACACTATTTTACAATCAGATTTGTATATATATTTTTAAATAATACAAATATATATACCGACTAAAGCTTGCAGCACACTACTCCGTTCCGTTCCGTCCCGACGACTGGCGGCAAGAGATGGTCCAGCACACATTGCTTCCGTCGCTAACCGTTTCAGTCGACTCCGCTGAGCTTTTAAATTTAATCGCGCCCAAATTTGCAATGCAAATGACGAAGGACTTGTAGCAACCGTAAATAGGTAACTAAATAGAAAGTCGTAGTAAATTAGATATTCATTCTTTACGCTCAGGCACAATAACATTTAAGTCCCGAAGGCAAGGAAAGGAGGTTCGCATCTGTATTTAGTAGGGGAAAGGCGTTGTGCGCAGGAGCGTGGGGGACAACGACGGCCGTCGACTGACAGCAGGTGCGTACACTTCTCCAATGCGATCAGTTTTTGACTGAAAGGATTCTGCCTCGACAATCCCGTCCATCAGCCAACGGGTCGTAAAATAAATACGGATGCAAACCTATTAACGTCGCCTTTTGGACTTAAATGTCAGACTGCCTGAGTGGGGAATCGAACCCACGACCTTTGAAACCAAAGGCCGGAGTCCTACCACTCAGCCATACTGACATGGCCGAATTGGCCAATTGGCTTTCTGTCCCGTTTATAGCCAACGGGTCGTCACAGAACGGAATGGAGCAGTATACGCGGCTTTTCTAATTTACATGCTTTTAATCCAAACAGAAATTTGACGGCCTGTGACGGAACGTAACGTAACGGTGTAGTGTGCTACAAGCTTTAGGCTTAAAGATGTAAAAAAATTCCGATGCTTCTTAACGGTCCTGTCTGTCATCCTGCTCTTTATGCTTTAGCATTTCTTTTTGTAATAATTCGTCACAGGGTCCTAGTATTTTTGAATTTCCTTCCATGTAGCTAATGAGCAAACAAACTCCGTTTTTAAACCGGAACACGAAGCATAGAAGAGTGCATCCCTGCGGGCCATAAGTTACATGGAAGAGTGAGCCATTTTCATCTCATTAGCTACTATACCAGAAATGCCTTCCCCCAAGCTCCCCAAAAAAGTGCTAAAAGTGCTGCTAACTGTGGAACATTATTACGTTATATATATATAAAGTAAATTATATTTGGCCCATAAATTCAAGAACTCCTTTCCATCCCTGCCCTCCCCCCCCCCTCGAGCCCCCACTTTAATTTGAATCTCTATCCAGAATTTTATATTCTCTCAGCACTATAAATATTTAAATCTTCTTTAAACTTTACTTTACACCCCACTCACCAGCTTATCACTCACGGTATGCTTAAATTTCGTTTTTAATTCTCTGACTGCTCTGGATTGGTGGGAACAGACGTACCCCAAATCTTGTCTTGCAAATCTAGTCGTGATCTTCTAACTTATTTAGCAGTGCACGTTTGGTGCAGCACCTTCTGTCTCAATGGGGCTAGAATCATGACATGATATTTTTTCTCCCTTAAAAAGGGGGTGTTGGTTTTATATTTAAATTCTATTAACTTGGTGATTATTTATCAATATATTCTGTGGCGCATGTGCACGTGTTTTTTTTTCTGCGCCATGGACGCTTATGTGATAAAAAAAACGTCCTATTGAAAACTAATCTCTTGTGATCGACCTCTTCAGCTGTCGTTAACTCACCTTTCCTTATAATCAACTGAAATTCTTCGGTTTCGATTTGGCAATTAGCCTTTAATTCTTCGAATGATTTTCCTTACGAAATGGGAAGGCTTTCTGTAAGCCTTTTGAATCATCACTTCGAATTCAGGTCCTCTGTAGCAGCCTAGATGCAGAAAATCCACATAGTTCTCACTTGAGTAAGTATTTATTTCTGAACTAGCTTCAACCTAAATCCGATAGATATTTAGTAACCCCATGCCAAAGGCAGGTTTCATGATCGTGCCCGTTGTAACCAACCTGGCTACTTGTTGATACCAAAAACCTATACATCGCTCAGCTACCTTTATTAGCACTGGGAATTAGCAGCCGGGAGTAACCCGTTCCTGTCAGGAGTAACCTACCATCTGAGATAATTTATAAATTGTGACGTTTCATTAGGGCTTCCCTGCTTCGATTAGGATTCCGTTATTGTCGTCTCTCCCACTGCAGCTAATTTCGTTACTCCTTGCAGCCCCATTCGGTCGGGTCCCTAGCAGTCGGTTGGGAGGGGGGTGGGGAGAATAAGCTATTTAATTCGTTGGCGCCAGTGATTCAAGAAGTTGCCAGGCTGCTCCCGCTTTCAAACTCTGTTAAATACAAAAAGGTTCAATTAAAAATTGTTTCACACAACATTTTGTACAATATTAACAAAAACTATACTTTTTTCTTTTTTTTTGTACCCATTTCTTGCTATTATGCCGTTGTCAGCTACTGCGTGAAATTAGTAGACTTGTAACAGTGTATTTTAAATTTTAAGACAATGTTTAAGACAAACAGTCGATGCCAAAAGTATACAATTATAAATATAAAATTTGAAAAATACAACAGTTGTAAAATACAACAGTTGTAAACTGCCATTAGGGTGAAACAGTCGATGGTGGCTTTTTAGGGAAAAGAAGTGGCACCAAAATAAAATAAAAAATATGCAAGCTTTTTTTATTATAGTGTAGAGTTAGGTATGCAACGGAAGTCAATTGTAGCTTCTGTGCTATCCAAAAACGACTGTTATTGCAATATACTATATAACGTGTACATTGAACCATATTTGTTTTAAGCAGTTTAAAAAAAAAAGGCATCTTATTGCATATGTTCGTTTATATTGAGGATATGTTGCACACAAGATCATATGTACATCATTAAAAACATACGATGTGCATGCTTGCATAGCAACCCCTCTGGATCTAAAGTGGACAACATCGAGCACATCAACCGCATGAGTTAATTAATCCTGTACTGGCTGTTTGATTGCTTCGTATCACTCTACGCATGAACGGTGAGGAATAATTCTTCGCCAACTGCTACCACGAATTTAATAACACACTTGCAGTACAGTATACATCATATCAAAAATCAAAACTGGTAAAAGGGACCACATGTTTTAAAAGCTTAATTCATAAACCTGATGAACGAAAATTGATTATTTTTGAAACGTTGTTCGTCTTGGTTTAGTTGCACTGCTTTTTTTTTTTCTTAATAATGTAGAACTCTTATGTAGTATGATGCAAAATGCATAATACTTTTTGGTTATTTTTTTTAACCAAGTTTCTTTCTGATAAGCTGCCTGATCGAACTTTGACGTAATGAGCAGTTTTCAAAGTAGTTTTTCGCGTATTTGAGGGTGAGTAATCAAGTTATATCGATGAAAATAAGCCTAACGGAAGAGTAATTTAATTATCTTACATTTGGCGTTACTCATGTTTGTAGTTGCCTTGGTTCAAGAGGGATAGAAGTACACACAAACACACGCACATCTTACATTGTCCATTTATCCAGTCATTTGAAGCAAAACCAACTTTAAGTTCTGTAGGTAGTATGATGCAAAATATGTTGTCCTTTTAGGTCATTTTTTGCAACCAAGTTTCTTACTGATAAGTTTGCCTGATCGAACTTGACGTTATGAATCAGTTTTTTCAGAATTTGCCTGATTGACTCTGATGTCATGAGAAGTTTCAGAGTAGTTTTCGCGTATTGGGGCTCAAGAAATTAAGTTACATTGATGGAAGTAGGCGTAACGGAAACGCAAATTTTCTTTCGTTTGGCAGTACCTTAACCTTTGTAGATGCCTTATTCAAGAGGAGTAGCGATACACGCACCCAGGCATATCGCACGTCTTTAATGATGTGTCTATTACGCATATTGAGGATATAGTGTATACAACTACATGTTGCCTCTATTTGTGTTCTGAAGTGTTTGAAAAGGCCTGTTATTGCAATATACAAGAGCATATTATGCATATTTCGGATATTGTGTACAAAAGTGCTTTTTCGCCCTCATTTGTGTTCAGAAGTGTCTAATAGCCTATTATTGAAATACACACAAGTGGTTAATCACGTTATCTACCTTTGAGCCTAGCCTCTATACAGGGTGGTCCACAAAAAACCGACTACCCAATATTTTTTAAGTCCAACTTTTCTAGTTAGCACCCCTCAGAATTAGGAGAGGACAGAAATCTTCCCGTTTCATTAGTTTTGCTTTCTCTCCTCTTCTGGTTCTGAGGGGTGCTAACTAGAAAATTTGGACTTAGAAAATGTTGTCAGGTTTTTGTGGACCACCCTGTATGCCTCTTGAATCAGTGACTACGTAAAGTGACTAGCGTTGCCTGACTCAACAGTAAATCAATAATTGGATCAGTGATTTGTTTCCGGTACAATCTGCTTAATTCTGCTTAATTTAACTTCACCTCTTTTCAACTTACTGCAATACTGCAAGTCTACTCTCCACAGACAAACTCTTGGTTTTTTTTTCTTCTTACAATTTCAGTTTTCCAGGAATTCGATTTTATTTGGTCATATACAATGTTCACACAAGGTAATCACTTAAGTTATAATCCAGCTCAGTGGCTTTGAATGAAGAGTCCTGCGAATTAGGGCACGAGATGGGAGGAAATTAGAGGGGGAAATGTTACGCAAGAAACGGATGATCTTGCAAAATGCTCTCGATGTCACACCTTTACTGACTTCTTAAGTAGGCCTCAAGCACCATGGAAATAAGTTAGAAACTTTTCTTGCAGGTAAAAAAAGGAATCATATTACCAATGTAAAACGAAAATAGGAACAGAATCATTTGAACTACTTTACTACGTAAAATGGCAACTGCAACCACCTAAATGGCATCCAAACCCAAAACTCGGGTGTGCCAGAGTGCATCAAATGCCGTTCAGCCGTCGGAAATCATATTTTTTTTGGTGTGTGACGTGTATTCCTGCATTTCTATTCCGAGTTTCCATCTAGATTTTTTGCCACTTGTAACGAATCATTTTATTTGTCACCTTGTATGTCTTATGTTTTAGGTGGGCTCATCCCTTCATAAATCCCAGTTTTTTCCCCGATTGACGTAGTTCCCTTATTTGTGGTGCTACTTTCCTTCTAGATTTTTGCATTTTCAAGGAATCTGTATATTGGCCACCTTGTATGACTATATGTCCGCCAGTCACGCACCTTGACAAATCCCATTTTTTCGTATGACGTAGTTCTTGTTTCCTTCTAGTGTTTTTTGTATCGGTAATGAATCTTTTATTTGACTATCTTGTATTCGTTGGTCTCATCTTTTCACAAATCCAATTTTTTTCGTATGACGTAGTTCCTGTTTCCTTCTAGTTTTTTTTGTATCGGTAATGAATCTTTTATTTGACTATCTTGTATTCGTTGGTCTCACCTCTTCACAAATCCCATTTTTTTCGTGTGACGAAGTTTCTGCATTTCTGGTGCTAGTTTCCTTCTAGTTTTATGTTTTGTAAGGAATCTTTATCTTGATCAATTTGTATGTCTATGTATTCATTGGTCTTACCCGTTCAAAAATTCCATTTTTTCGTGTGACGTAGTCTCTGCATTTCTGGTGCTAGTTTCCTTCTAGGTTTCTGCATTGTAAGGAATCTTTATTTTTGTGACCGTGGACATCTATGTATTCGTTGGTCTCACCCCTCCGCAAATCCCATTTTTTTGTGTGGCGTAATTCCTGCATTTCTGGTGCTAGCTTCCTTCTAGCTTTCTGAATTGTAAGGAATCTTTATTTTGGCGATCTTGTATGTCTGTGTATTCGTTGATATCACCCCTTCACAAATCCCATTTTTTCGTGAGACGTATAGTTTCCATTTCTCTGGCGCAAGTGTCCTTCTAGATATCTGCAATGTAAGGAATTTTTATTCTGGTCACCATGACTGTCTATGTCTTCGTCAGTCACAGTCCTTCACAAATACCTAGTTCCTATATTTATTGCGATAGTTTCCTTCTAAGCTGTTGCATTGGTAACGAATCTTTATCAGCGTAAAGTCTAACTTAATTGTCCGTTATGTGATAAACGTTTTCATTTTGGTAGCATTTAACAAGGTCATCACTTGCTTATCCAATCACTGTTCCCCCTCCCCTATTACGCCATCCAAGGTTCAAAAATGCCTTGCTCAGTAGCACTTGAACTATTAACAACTTAATCATCCTGATGTATCTTAATCATCCTGCTGCATCTTGATCACCCTGTACGTGTGTATCCATTAATCACACCCCTTGAAGCACAAGCCTGCATCTCTCAGACGCTCCCTTGCTAGGTGAAACGTGATGTTAACAAATGTTGCAAAGACTCTCCAAGTTGCTTGATTCTAGAATAAGAATCGAAGTTCTTTCACCGAAACTCCGATACTGGCTCGTACAACTTAAGTCTTTTTTTCCCCCGAATGTTTCTGCGCCTTCCATTACCCAAGAGAAAACGTTTTTACCAACCAAACAACTCGTCTATCTTCCAACCAATGAAGACAGGACTCGAATCAGTTTTTTTCTTACCTTTGCAGCACACCATCAGCCCGGTACAAGTTTAAGCATTCTTCTTTAAAGACACTACAAAAATTGTGAGGATGTTGAAATGGGGGAGGTACGGGGTAACGAGGAGAGGGGGAGGGGGAAGCGACAGAAAGAGAGACTGTCGAAGAAAGGCGGTAGAGGGCTTTATTTTCCTACAGTGTCTCCATCAACACTCCATCAACAGTCTGGTGCTTTTCAACGACTCTTCTCTTTTGGTTCCTACGACGTTTAATTGAAAATTTCATTAACAGTTTCCGACTGGCTCACATGGGAGACCACACGTTCAATAAATTGCTCTCTCTCTCTCTCTCAACTGCTAGCTAGAAGTTAAACGAGAGGTAGAGATAATTAACTCGAAGCAAGGTCCCCGATGGTTCATCGTACCTCCCTCCCAAGTTCCGAGAGAATAAGACACACCTGAACAGGTGAATTGACTCCGGGACTGTTGGAAATGGAATTTGAAAGATATTAAAAGTAAAGGTTACCTGCTGGTTGGTATTGTAAATTAATGCTGAAAATATAATTTATGAATACTTATTATTACACAAAACGATTGAATTTTATAAGTGAAATTATATATTAAGAAACAGGCAAAATTAAGATGTTTTACGCTTGTCCTATCATCTTCTTCGGGTCCGATCATCATCTTCCTTTGTTTTGTAGTCCCTAACCTGTCTGGTGTGCTGCTGGCAAATATTGAAGCCAGGTAGTGTTAATATGGGTGCAAATAATCTAGGTGTTGATGCGTCCTTCCATCATATTTTTTTTCCAATATTTCGCCTTTTTACTTAAGTTGACCCTGAGAATTAACAAACATTAACGAAAAATTGAACAAGCTCAGATTCATCTTTGGAAAAATCAACAGGATTTCGCTTAAAAGTGGCACTATCACCGATTGAAATGCGAACGAAAATACCGTGGCGCCATCTAGCGGCAATGATAGTGTTACTCTTTATAGCTTGCTCCCAGGTGGACGAAGACGAAGCAAATTTTCACTCAATAATTAAGAATGTCGTGGCTTGTTTGTTAAAAGAAATGCCGCTCTGCGTTCCTTCACTTGATGCAAGCAAGTGCTAGATGGCACTACACAGCGCTAGATGTTGTCAGATTTCGTCTGCTTTCAATCGGTGATAGTGCCACTTTAATCTCATTAAATTCAATTAAAAACTAAGTTAATGGGGTTTTATAAGCATGCGATGAATTATGAGAATCAAAAATAGTAGATAGTCCTAAAAATTACGTGATGCTTCACATTTTCTCAAATAGTTGCTCTTTTTAATTATATTTTTCATGATAATAAGCAATCATAATCAAAAAGCAAAGAATTGCAATTAAGTTGAGAAACATAATCCAAGCTAATTCCACAACAACTAGTTCAAATAAAGAAACAATTAAAACCACTCCCTTCTTTTGGAATTTTTTCCACGGTTGCCTCCAGTCATTACAATTGATACCTTTTTCAATACTCCCCTGAACACTGATATTATTTTGGTAAAACAGTGGGTGTGTAAACATCAAAAGGATAAACACGGATGCAAACCCATTTTCACCTTATGGACCTTCATGTCAGACTGAATGAATGGGGACGAAACCCTTGACCTCGACGCGTCAGTAGCAATCAGAATCATGTTTGCTCGTATGTGTGCATGTTAAACGTTGCCAATGGTAGTTTCCTTATTTTTAATGTTTATTTAGACGAGAAAATTATAAATTAGCCACTGCTGCGACTATCTAGTCACAACCAGTCTTCTGTGCAGTTCCACCACTTTTTCAACGAAATGTTGAGGCACGCACCTCTACCACGCACCTGCAACAGTGATCTCTATTACATAATCTAAAAATCGTAATTACACAATTGCTGGTTAAAAATATGTTAGCTTTAGGCCTACATTTACATTTTAGGCATAATTTGTCAGGTTTTAGGCTTAATTCTTACCTGCCGTTTTTATTTCGTAAGTAGCAGCTAACGGAGAAGTTGGTTTGAGAGAACCATTTATGCAACAGTGAGTCGAGAATTCACGATGCCATTGCATCGTTATTTTAGTCCTAATTTTCAACTTTTAGGCCTAATTTCTTTTACCTGTCGTTGCAATTTCATAAGTAGCAACTAATGGAGAATTGAGTCCGAGAGTAGGCCAATTCATTCATGCAACGCGGTGTCGAGAGTTTTTTTAAGTGAAGCTAATGTGTGTCATTAACGAAGTCCTTTTGTTTTTTACAGTTAAGTGTCTTCCTATAGTGGTTTTATGCGACGATCAAATGTTATTATTTCATTGGATTACGTCAAGAAAGCCTGTTAGCTCTAAGGAAGCCATGATGTTTTAATTCGCCGTGTTTTTTAAAGTACACTTGACTACCACTCGGCTGTCCAGAAGACTAAAAACGAGACGATAGCTGTTAGGGAGAACAAAGAGAAGGTGACCACCACTTGATGAGAAATTTGTTGCCATCACTAGAACTCCCTAGGCTCCCATTATTTTTTTTTACTTTGGCGCCATTCCTTCCCTGGTGTATATCGAAAGGAAAGGAAACAAAGTACTAATTCGCAACCAATTTTCTCAACCGGAACCCAAAGGAGACCCTCAATAAATGGAAAAAGAAACAAGTATTTGTTTTGAATCTATGTGCAGGTTGATAGGCTGACCGATGTGACTGTTTTAACAGTTGCTTTGACCTAGTCAGTCACTTATTGATGCGCTCATCGCAGACAGTCACAACAGTGATGAACGAAATAATTGATTTAGGATATGAATAATTAGTTTGAATTAACTAGCTGGACCCGTTCATGCTGCACGATGATTGAATTTCCCGAACTTAGCTTCTGTCGGTGTTTTGACGCCTTAAGAAAGTCACTGGCGCTGTCAAATTCTCCCCCCCCCCTCCTCACCCGTATACCTTTCCTCCCTCCATGCCCCAATAACACCCCTGCACGCCACTGCACCCTCTTCCATACTCCCCCAGTGTGGGGTCTGTACGTCCCTGGCATCCCAGGTGTCTGGTCTTCGGTTTTAATGTATTCCCCCGTCAGAGAATCGCCCCCCCTCCCCTTGAAATGTGATTTCTCTCCCTCCTACTCTTCTTTCTCCTTTTCTTCCTCTTCTCATGCATCCCTGGGCGGAGAAGTCGGGATATTCCCACGGATATTTTGGTGTAGCCCCGGAAAAGTGACATGGAAGTTTGATTGAAGTTTTAAAAAACCCAATCACTGAGAAAGCCAGC
>JAHWFP010065427.1:0-10567 GCA_023313725.1 Lithobius niger
TGTTTTCGAAAAACTCAAAATCGGCGTTATGCTAAAACTTGAGTTCTGGTTGCGGTATAAAGTGTTTTATAATCGTTTCACAACCGTAAGGGCACATTCACGCAATGACTCGTCTTTGCATTCTCACAGTTAGAATTTACTCGCAGTGGCAAAGACGTCAACAATCCTACCTGACTCCGACATCGTTTGATAGTGCTTGCAGTCTTATAATCCGTGAAATAAGATAAAGAATTTATCCTGCTGAAAAAAATTTCCTAGTCGTGTCTGAACCCACATTTTTTACTTCTACCGCGGTACTTCTACGTGGTTTAGCTAAATCCGAAATCTTATGATTAAGAGATTGTATTCTTATAATCCGTGACAAAAAGATAAAGAATTCATCCTGACGGGGAAAAATGTTCTTAGTCGCTTCTGAACTCACATATTGACTGTTTTCGTTAAGAGTGGGCAGAGCTAAAACCACCGCCATGTTGGAATTTCAGATGATTTGTAGATGATTTGGGCTTTCATTCAGACGTTTTTGCCTGCGCGAGAAAAGGAAAACTGATGAATTAGCCAAACATGACTTGTTGAAGCAATGTTTAAAGGGCAATTACATCAATTTTGACATGCATGCTCTACTTTTGGATCACTTACACAATAACTAAACACAAGAACTGCGGTAAGAATACGTTACGTACGTCCGATACAACAATTTTATTATTGCATCACCAAAACACGATACGGAGACCGCCATTGTTTTGCTGGAACGCGCAGAAATTAATGTCGACGGATGTCACTTTTCGATTTCGACTCGCAGCCGATTGAGATAGCTCTATTGGCTGTGAGAGCTCAAGCGTCCGACGGCATTTGCTGGCCACTACAACTGTCGGTCTTTAGGCCGTCAGACGCTCGAGCTCTCACAGCCAATAGAGCTATCTCAATCGGCTGCGAGCGAAATCGAAGAGTGACATCAGTCGGCGTTAATTTCTGCGCGTTCCAGTAAAACAATGGCGGTCTCCATGTCGTGTTTTGGTGATGCAATAATTAAATTGTTGTATCGGACGTGCGTAACGTATTCTTACCTCAATTCTTGTGTTTAGTTATTGTGTAAGTGATCCAAAAGTAAAGCATGCATGTCAAAATGGATGTAGCTGACCTTTAAAATTATACTTGTGCTTGATCTTTTCTCTTGTTGTTCTTTATAACACATTTGCTTGTTTGTGCCTTGATGCATTCACTTGCAGCTGATTTTAGTAAATATGGTCCACGAAATAGCCTTCAGCGAGCGTGAAAGGGCTGTTTGCGTAAATGTTTCCTTACTTAGCGAAGTTTACAAAATTAATTATTCATTTCTGTTGGTGGTATCCCTCTTTAAACATTGTAGGCAATGAATCACGCTCCCTTTCCGCCATTATTCACGTGAAAATGAACGGTACAAGGTCTTCGCTTGACCGCATATAAATCAACTGGTCGGGAATATTGGAAAAACAACGTGAGTGAGTATCGCAAGGAAAGGAAAGCTCGGGGAGGAAACAACGATTGAAATTGTTGGCATTAAACGAGTCAGCTGCACGGACATCTTCTAGTTGTAACACCGAGTTCTAATTGGAACACCGATTATTAGTTGGAATACCGAGTTCTAGTTGGAATACCAAGATTTACTGAGTAGAAAGAAGTTAAAGAAATGCTTCAGAATTATCTGTCCTACGTTCACAATTAAAACACGGTCATACACCAGGTTCAGATTAATTCTTGGGAGGTGAAGGGCATTTACCCTGAGGTGGGATGGGGGCAGTTGCAACTATATTTTTGTGGTCCCTCTTCTGTATACCTCCCCTCTCCAACTCCGTCCCTCTTACTTCCCTTCCTATATTTGCAAGAGGTACAGCTCTATGATAAGATCTAGATTAGGGGTTTGTTAATATCTCTGTAATGTTTGGTTTAGTGGTAACCCGGACCACTGCACTGTGACTGAGGTTGGTGCTAAATGTGTCGACGCGCCATAAAGCCTCCATCCCCTACCCCCCCCCCCCCCCTCTCTTCCCTTCCTGTTTTCATTCCCTTTCCCCTCCTTCCTCCCTTTCGCGCCCTCCCTTTTCATTTTTGTACTTAATCCTGGACAATTTTTCCCCCGGATTGTTGCATGGTTCTTGCAAACATTGGTCTTGAACTATGGTGAGACTGTGTCTGTGAGTGTTGTCTGGGACCTAGGGTTTCTTGACCGAGTGTTCATGTATCTTAATTAAGTTGCGGGGCGTGCGGCTCTTGGCCGGGGGCCCGTGCTGAATAAATTGAATTGAATTTAACCTGAAATGTTAATCTTCAAAACTACTCCATTCGTTGTTTGTTTGATGACGTATTTTTCAACGCCACAAAATTATTGCAATTAACTGTATCAAGACACACGCAAGATGAAAACGATAACACCTATCCAGAAAAAAAAAATATATATATATATATATGAGCATGGCGATCACTAGACTCGTTGTGTTTTTACAGCTAGGGAAGTTTGGCTGTTTTCGCCCATCTGAGGATAAATAACAATACGACAGAAAAGGCTGAAACTTATTTGATCGGGAGGCTTTGGTCGCCTAACAACATAAAAGTCACTATTAATGACACAACTTACCGATTTCTTGTTGAAAAAATGACGTGAATAACGTAGATATTTTCTAATTACTTACTACTGGTAGCGCTTTTTTGTATCACGAAAATAAATTCTTCCATGCGGTGAATATAGCTGGTTCTTAGCTCATTTTACAGATATTGCTGTGTATATGTGCCCTTTTCATATGTACCTTTCTAATTGGTCAAGTGGTTCAGGGGTTAGGGAGCTCCAAAGGTTCAAATTGAGTGTTTTAAACATTGTTATTATGCAATAATGCCAAACTGAAGATTAAAAAAATCCGTGCGTTTGCAAGGAGATACTTCAGTACTAATAAGAAATCCTAATTATTTTTTAATAAGGTTACTGCTCTCCTTAAAATCTAACGAAAGCCAAAAAAAAAAAGAATGGATCAAAAACTAGATTTGTGTTTCCATCTCATAATTGCTGAGAAAAAGAAAAAAAAATAGATTTCACCAATTATACCAAAAATATCTAATATCTACCCCAAAACAAAACTTGTTAGGGATTCCCGCCAAGCTTTTCGGCCGTGTGAAGTCGTGATGTCAAAAGCCAAGCTCTTTCGCAAAGCTAATCCCACCGACTAATACTTCAAACGTTAAATAAAATAATTGAAAATTGCGCAGTAATTCGAACTATTACTTGGTAGGATTAGCTTGGCGAAAGAGATTGGCGTTTGATATCACGACTTCACGCGGCCGAAAAGCTTGGCGAGAATCCTTAACAAGCTTTGTTTTGGGGTAGATTGTAATTAACACATACCTAAAACAGTTCCTAACAAAAGTTTTCAACAATTGGTTTTTCCCTAACGATTGGTTTCTAACAATTTCCGGCGTAAAATATACCTAATTTTCGATCCGGAAAAAAAAAGACAGACTCCGGGTTGTACTTGGTTAGCATACAAAATTTCATCAAATTAGGTTTAGTTTTAACTGTATACAGCGACCAAGACACCCCAATGACTCACTATGCTCGCTTTGCTTGCTCTGCTCCAATGATACTAGGCCTGTAATTGAGTTCTGAAAATCAGAATTACTCGGCGAAGCGAGAGAGATCCTGTATTGACTTCTTCCCAGTGCTTCGGTACTACTTTCCTCCCAACACTACGCGGGTTTCTAACATTTTAACGGTTTCATTGCCGGTAATGAGACCTCCGTGTTGTCAGTAATGAGAGTCCGTTTTGTACCGTAGCTCCAACACATAATCATTGTCTTTTGATAATTTGAAAAAGTATGCGCAAATAATACTTCGACGTCACATCTAGCACTTGACGCTTCAACAGCAAAGCGAAATCTAAGGTGGAACTTCCAGAGGAGTTGAAACTCGTTCCATAACCTGTTTAAATTTTCGTTATTACTTGGTGAGGTAAAACTCTGGGGTTACTTGTGTCACTTTGCCCTTTATCCTTGTCTCGAAGGAACCATCTGGTGATTTATTCGTGCTCATCATCCGTGGTGGTCGTCATCTCTTCCTTCTTCGTATTTTAATTTTGTATCCTCGGGTTCCTCGTCATCTCTCTCCTTCTTAACCTTCACGATGGGCCTAGCGATAATTGTTAATGGTTCAACGATGGGATTAAACATTTCTTGGATTGTTTATCTTTTTCCGTCACCGCAAAGTTTTTTTTTTCAATTTCTTTCTAATTTTTCGTTTATTGTCCATTTTCTTTTTACGAAAACTTTTTTTTTTAATAATTAAGGGTGCAGATTCTATGGTGGTTTGAATAAATACCGTTTAGTACATCTAACAAGTCCCATACGTCAAAACTTTTTTGGCTAACACTGTCTTCGAAAGGGACACAACTATGAAACATGGTATAATGCACTTCTGTCGAATTTGCACCGCTCCCTGTACGAAAGCTGGAACAACGTGTTGAGGTCGCTATCAATTAAGTGAACTTGGGTGTTGTGTCGTTGAACCATAGACAAAGTGTCTTCTTCCTATTCAAAGTCACGTTATCGCTTGGCCCTCCCTCTACGTTTTCTACACACGCCTATCTTCACAAAACTCGTTCATTGATCATCTTGTGGGAGTGATATATGTCCGGCCAGTCTCCGTAACTTAGTTTAAACGTAAAAGTTCCTCATTTGAAAATCACAGCATCTTCCCCTGTCTGTTCGAATGGAATGACCATCTCGACGTCATGACGTCATGACCATATTGAGTATATCTTTCATTAGTAGTCATGGTTCTTGCTGTATGTTTCCTCTTTTTTTCCTTAGTACGTTCAAGGAGAGGGGACCTCCTAAAATATAATTTCAGCTCGACCATCTCCCAAAAACCAGCGAGTGCAAAACCTAATGGAAACATCGAAAATACGAATGATGGACATATTGCATACGTTTTAATGATGTATTGACGTTCCCATCACGATCTACATTCGTTTATTGTACGTTCCAGGACGTCGTTAAAGAACCGTCGTGGGAATCACCAAAGTACGAACGTATTGCATACGTTTTAATGATGTACTGGATTCCCATCACGATCTAGTACTTTTGTTCAGTGTACGTGTCACGACATCTAAAGAAAATATAGGGGACCTCCAGAACACGAATGCCGAACATATTACCTACGTGTTAATGATGTACTATTCCGATCACGATCTACATTCGTTTATTGTTTGTTTCACAACTTCTTAAAAGAACGTATAGGGAACCTCCAAACGTGGATGAGGGATGTATTGAGTACTTCCGAGCATAAATTCATTTGGGTGACATTTTTAAGTGCTGTCATCGGTTAGTCCACATTACGCAGAATTTGCATGTTAGCACCCCTATCATAGTAGAATTTACGGACCTCGATCGACGAAATCACACAGAATGTATATAGTAGAATTTACGCACTTCCGGGTGGTCTACATCGTTGCTACCATGATCAAAGATGACCTTGACCTTGTCCGATTTGGTGAAATTTCTGTAGTAGAATTTACATTCACTGTTCAACCCCCAACACACTCTCAAAGTTAATCCCATCCACCCCTACCTCCAGTCACGTGTCGCACATACCTGACTTACAATTGTGTGGGAAAACCCCTTTTATTCTGCTACCTTGCTTTTATACCTAAACTGGGGTGCCATGGAAAGTGTGGATGAGGAAGGATAAATATTGTACCGGTATACGGCCAGCAATACTTTACTACATTGCTTGGGGATTACAAGCATGGAGGGGTACCAAGTATGATTATACATGACTGGGCCTAAGACCGCCCGCGCACTGAGCGACTTGGCCGCACGGCCAGGTTGCTGCAGCCAATGAAAATGATGATGAATGCGTGGTTTTACATAAACGGTAAAGCATTATCATTGGCTGCAGCGACCTGGCCGCGCGGCCAAGTCGCTCAGTGCGCGGGCGGCCTAATAGGTTTATCGAGTAATAGGCTGCCTTAGGGCCACCGTGCACACAGCGCGGCCAGGTCGCTGCGGCCAACGAGAATGCTTACGGCGTATGTAGCAGCGCGCACTTGGCTACAGCTGCCAGCCTGTCGCTGCGGCCACTGAGACCTCGGGCGGCGTGCAGGCGGCCACAGAGTGACCGTACTCGCTCCAGGTTCATTTTTCGCCACGTGATCGAGAATTATCAATGAAAAACTGACGTGGCCGCACGGCCCGTCGCCGTGTTTTTTGGCCGCGACGACCACTGGCCGCGCGACTTGGGGCCGCTCAGTGCGCGGGCGGCCTTAGCAATGGCTTAGACGCCATGTCCTGCCCCAACAGGGGCCGGTTGGTAACACTGCAATAGTCGACGCATAGCACGTCTCATAACGTTGATCTACACGTCTGCTCGGCTGGGGATCAGCGACGGTATTGTTGTACTTGGTGGCACTGCACCCCCACTGCTGTAGATCCGGACAATGACTTCCTACAAATTGGCACACCTCGACTTGGTGGGGAGATGTCATGTAAGGTGGGGGAGATGGGAAACACGACGATGAGAAACCAACCGGAATCACGTAGAAAATACACGGTAGAATTTATTTGACATTATGGGGGTGATATCACGTGGGGTGGGCGTTATTAGTAGTCAACCTTTTTAAAAACGTCTTCCACATCACGTAGAATTTATGTATAATTTGAAAGAATTTACATACCTCAATCAATGACATTACGCCTAGTTGATATGGTAGAATTTAACGTTGAAATGGGTGGGGGGGGAGGGCGAGGGTGACGTCGTGGGGGTATTCCTCTGGGTGCCACCATTTTTTAAAACAGCACCCAAATCACGTAAAATGTACACATAATTGGGTAGAATTTAAATGACTTTATGGGGATGTCAGGGGGCAATGATGTTACTTCAGATCTCGTGGGAGGGTGTTTCTAAAACCACGGCGATTTACGCATATTTTGGTAAAATTTACACGACTTGATGAGGTGAGGTAACGGGGGGTGGTAGTCACGACGTCACTTCCGGCCACTGTTGACATATTGCACCTCCGGTGACGTGGACGATGACGTCACTTCTGGTTACGTCGGGTTTTGAAATCATAGGAAACGTGTGTGTCCACGTGCGTGTCTGATGCTTAATATAACTTTATTCCCTACTTACATAATGAACACAACACAATTTATATTCAATAATCAGGGCACTTAATCAGAAATTAATTCAAAGCTAAAACACTCGATTCATTAAAAGAAGCCTAAACAAAGCGTCACGTCTTTCAGTTGTAGGTTGAAGGCCAGTAATACACGAATTCAACCAATACGGTAACCTTATAAATCTTCACGGCTTTTTAGCCTATAGTTGTTAATTAAGTCTGAAGCTATTTCTTTTTCTTTTTTTTTTTCGTTTTAATAACTTTTCTACGCGAGCCCACATTCTTTTGAAAGTATCCGACACGTTTATGTATAAGGCTTTGAAAAGTGTAGAACTTTGGATAAAATTAAATAAATAAAAGCAAAATAAATAAATAAAGGTTATATAAATTAAATTAAGAGAGCGTACATACACAAATAAATAAGTAAATCTAAATAGAACATGGAATCAATATGTACGTGAATAAGTAAAGGTTAAATAAAGTAAATAAACAGAACATAAATAAATAAATAAATAAATAAATAAATAAATAAATAAATCCAGGTAGAACATGGAAACCAATATGCAAATGAAAGAGTAAAATAAAGATAAAGAAATGTAAATAACAGGTAAATAAAGATTAAATAATGGGTAAGCAAAGAGAAAAATAAATAAATCAGATATTTATTGTTTTCAAATTTGATAGTTCGTAAATTGTGAAATTACGTAAGTTTCCGAAAGTTTTTCGAAAGCGATACTCGCAGTAAACAAAACAAATACGTTTATTAAACGACAAGTAGGGCACTGAGGTTTCCCCCTGTCAACTTTTTTCCCCCCATTAACGGAAAATCCTAATAGTCTACGGTGGCGCCATCTGCCTTCCATTAATTACATCGTAATTCGTAAACCTTTCCAGCTTGCTTCCCTACCTCATTGCTTCCTTTTGAGAGGGGTTAGTCCTTTTGAACGTCATTGGTGACGCCGGCCACTCACGGTCCGTCATGTTCTTGTCGATTGTTACTATACCACACGCCATGGCTGTTTGCTGTGACGTGCGTATCACGTGACTGGGCTAGTCCAATCAGACGGCCAAACAGCCGTTGTTCTCGTTCGTCATTGGCTAACTTATGGTGACGTCACGGCAAACAGCCATTGCGCATGGTTTATCTTGGTGGTGTTCGTCACCGTTTCCACCTTCCGCCGGGACACAGCATGTCAATTGGGCGACGATTCCATCCACCTGTCCGGGATTTTCCAATTTTTGCAGGAGGTACAGATGTACGATAAGATCTAGAGTTGGGGTTTGGTCAACATCCCGGTAACGTGTGGTGTAATGGCAACCCAGGTCACTGCACTGTGACTGAGGTTGGCGCTAAGGACCTAGCTCTTGACGCGCGATTAAACCTCAACCTCCCCCCCCCCCCCCCGGTGGGGGGGAGGTGAAGATGGTTCGGGTTGGTAACACTTTCTTGCAGGTTGGTACGATTTCTTGACTCAACTCCTTTGTTTTCTTCAGATTTGACGTTATGACGGACGACAGATGGCACCATAGTAGACTTGAAAGATTTTCAGTAAGTGACTATTTTGGCTATTTTAGAGGGTAATAAATATCACAAGTATATAAAATTGTCATGTAGGCTCAAAATATACAATCTCAAAACTCGAAAAAAAAAATGCTGCTGAAGATGTTTAAAAGTTGCTCCATTGCTCCCCTCTCCCCCACCCCCCAAAAAAAGAAAGAAAGTTGCTGAAAAGGTCCTCCATGGGCCCAAAATATGCTCTAAAATGTTTTAAATTTCAGTGTCCCTGGACACCATGCTGGGGATCTTACAGCGCTCCCCCAGACCCCCTAGCTGTTTATTCAAATATTTTTGTAAAACAGGGCGTCCCTTCATGCATGCACTGTTGCCCTCCTCCCCCCCCCCTCCCCGTCCTACACAAAAAATTCCTTTATACGCAACTGGTTTAATATCAGGGACGTGCACACAGGAGGGGCAGGGGAGGCTCTAGCCCCTGCTTTCATGGCAAAGTGCCCCTTTTTTTCTGAAAAAAAATGCCCTTTTTCGGTGAAGCAGGGGGTGTAAACGAGCCTAAAAACGCAAAAAAGGACAATAACGGTTAAGAAAGTGATGCCAAGAGGGACAGAAATGGTTAAAGTCCCACAAAAGGGGGTAAAAAGAGGTTAAAACACGAAAAAAACAAAAAAGGTACCCAGAAAAAAGTTTGCCCCTGTGGTCTCTCGGCGGCCTGTGCACGTCCCTGTTTAATATGCTTTGTATTTAAACAGTGGCAGTAAATCAAACAGTTATTGGGATTTAATATTTTATGTTGAGGTATGGGGAACGGTCGGATCGGTCAGGCTAAAAGTGGTATCGATGTATTCCTAGTTTGTTTCGATTTATTCAATAAAACAGTTCCAAATCCAATAACGTTTGGCGGCTTCCTCCCTTCTTACTCATCCATCCATCCACCCTGCTGCTGCACCAAACTCGGCCTTCGAAATTCTCCCGCCAAAGTTATGACGCTAAGCACTCGTTCACCTTGAGGCACTTGAACAGACTGCTTCTGGCACCTCGCCTACCTCCGCGCCACCCGGAACACGTCGCTTTCAACTCGAACTACGGCCTCTCGCGCTCTCGTGACGTTTTGTTTGTTTCTCCTCACCGCTGGCAACCAACACCATGGTAACAGCGCGGTGCTGCCATCTACCGGGTAGCTCTGCAACTACATGTCGCTGCTAGGTTCGCTCTTTTTCTAATCGTTGGAGGTAGAAACGAATTTGTTTTTGTTTTTCTTTTTTTGGTGGGCTTTTTTTTTTTTTTTTTTAATACGTAATTTTGTTGAGTTTAACCGTTTGTTAATGCGTTTCGCGCGCTCAAAACGGATAGTTCGGCTTGAGAAATAATTGTCGATAGCACCGACTTGAACTCCCGAGCCTTGGGGGATCGATACTAGAGCTGGAGTTAGTTGTGGTCCCGCCCCGTAATGCTGACACAGACCTTTAATGTTGCTATTATTAAACGCGGAAATCAAGCAGAGCGCGTGTGAGCGCCTCGTGCGAGCGCGCGCCTTTTTTAAAGAGTACCAGCGTTACTAAAATTCGTAGACGCGCTAGTGCTATAAGGTGGGCACTACTTGAAATATTGTTGAAATTAGAGGTTATTAAATTCGTTGACAACTAGTGAGCGTTAAAGACTTGCTTAGTGACTATACAACACTAACTAATATGAGAAATAAAGAGAAAACAATTGCCCCCGACTCGTCACTCAGGATTAGTCAGGTACTCACTAACCAACAGCGCTATCAGGGCGGTACCGGGCTTATGGCTCTAGCAGCGCTTAAAAAGCTGTTCAGCCTTTCGCAGTGGCGATCTGAAAGTCACAAATGTATATACAATACATAGTGTAAGTGCTCAGGGAATAGACGATCGGTTTCAGGTACAAGTACTCA
>JAHWFP010065430.1:0-38733 GCA_023313725.1 Lithobius niger
GGAACAAGAGATTTATCGATTTACTTCACTTTTTGTTAAAATTAAGCTCTCTGTACTTTGTTGAAAAAAAAAAGAGTATGAAAAAAACTTCAAGCTTGAGTGACGAGAAAAACAATAACATAAATCGTGATTTAAGTGGCGCTTTGGCCTTAAGGTGCAGGCGCGTGGCCTGTTATTATATTTATTTATGCACGCATAAAAGAATCGAAACAACCGTCAAGGGGGGCATGTATGGAAATAAGCTCATTCAAACACACAAATGTCTACATAAACACACATGCACGCGTCAAAAATGCGAGGGAAAAAATGAAAATGAACGAACTCGGAAGTCTTAGCAAGGCAGCGAGCCGAAGTTTTGTAATAACTGTGGGGATTTTAGAGAGAAAATGATGACGTTGGCCAAGAAAAAGATGCTCGAATTCTGGATTGTCGAATAAGTCACATTTTCTAATTTTTTAAATCTCAATGTACAGTAAGCTTGGTAAAGAAAAAGGCAAGTACATCTGTGATATATACAAGTACTCATTAATAGATAAAAACGATAGAGCGTGGAAAGCAGGATGTCAAGCTGAGTTAAAACAAAATCTCTAAAATTAGTTAAACTGGGAAAAAAAAAACACGTATGGGATGGTACTAACACAAATTATAAAGTATACCACACCTAAATTGGTTTTTGTTTTTTGTTTCGCCGATTTTAAGGATTTTTTTTGGGGGGGGGGGGGGAATTACTGTGATACCTGGTTCAAAGGGTTTAACGAGCGTTAACCACTCCTGGTCATCCCGGAATAAGTAGAAACAATACAGCCATATTCGCTACGGAGCACACATGTGGACCCAGTCGTTTAACCAGTTTTTGTCCACGGTTTCGGTGCATGTGCATGTTTGTTTACAGCGTTATTGTTACACCATTGCTTCAGCATTGTTTCCTTCTATAAATTACTTTTCTTGATCTTTCTTAGGGAAAAGGTATTGTTGTTTTGAGCATTGTTAAAGCATTGTTTGCTGTGCGCTGGCGAACAGGTAGCAACTACCGTTTTAGGGGTTAAGATGTTTCGCAGCTAAAGAGAGTGGACAATTAACAGTTGTTGCACGGCCGATGTCTGGCTGGCTTTAGTTAGGTGTGCGTGCATACCACACGAAACGACACAAGAAGATCTGACTAATAAAAGTATGTAATGTTGTTTTCTCCAATCCTTTAAGCTGCGAAACATATATTAACATTGCAAAGGGGAAACGAAACGGTTTCACTTGCTAAAAATTATAGTGCCTTGTAAAACAAATAAAAGAAATTCGAGTAATTTCATGCCTAAGAACTCCGCTCTGGCAGCATTAGCTTGACCGAAGACGTCATGTTTTTTTTAACCTCCAGTGCGCCTTGTAGCTAGCTAAACGACTGGCACCGCAACGAGTATAGTATTATTGCATATGCTCTTCATGTGAATAACAAGAAGCAAAGAACTCCGATCCTGTGTACTTTTGCCTTTGATCGTATCACATGGTTCTCTCGAACTTTAAAATCTATATTTAGTAGGCTATATTTGATGTATTGAAAATAAACACGCGGCTGCAGATACTACGTAGCCGCAATCGCTCTTCAGTGCACTTCCGCCACTTTTTCAACGAAAATGTTGAGCGCACACCTCTGTCACGCACTCTATTACATAATCTAAAAGCAATAACCATCACAATTGCCAGTTAAAAATGTGTTTGGATTGAGTGGTAAGTTCGCTGATTGAGTAAGCGAAGCGAACGAAAATCAGCATTGTTAACCATTATGCTTAAAATTGTAATTTTAAAAGAAACTAACTTTCATGAACCATGGCCATACACATACCAGACAAAACCATGCGTTTGTTAAATCTGTCGACGGGTTTCTTCTAGTTCTGTTTCTTGTCCTATTAGCCAAGTTAATCGCACCGGATAATACTTTGGACATTAAATGAAACCTTGAAGATTGCTATCGCTAGTTATAGCAATCTTCTAGTTTCATTTAACTTTCGAACTAATATCAGGTGCGATTAACTTGGCTAATAGGATTAACCTTGACGACCTTTCCCTGGTTGGATGGTATCACTACTTTCAAAGGCCGACCCTTTTTGGAAACTTGGCGGCTTCTCCTATACCAGTTTTAGTTTTAGGTGGATTTAATTTGCGCATAAAAAGAAACAATAACTTTTGACACTGCAAGATTCTGCCTACAAAAAAATGGGACAAACACGAATTTTACAGGTGAACATACTACACCTGGTAAAGCCACTGCACGATGTCGAATGAGCGAGGTTTAGCGAGAAACTCGTCTGGTCGTACAAAAAAGTACGATGTGTTTGTCTTCATGTGTGTTTGTACATCTACTGCTCCGAAAGTAAGATCCTCTAACGAAGATGAGAGTTGCGTTAAATTTTGCCCCTCAAGCACGCAAAAGACTAGATCGAAAATTGTTCATGACGTGAAAGGTTGATTAAAGATTGACTTACACGGATACTAATCAAAATGTAACTTGGTGCAAAAAAATAAAAAAATTAAAATAAAAAAATTCTCACTTAAAACGACGACATATTTTGCATCACAATTTAGTATCCGTGGCATGACATATATGGACCTCACAATTATTTTGCTTCAGCTGAATGGACGAAAGTAAAAGTTGACCTGCAGGTATTCAAAGATTGTTAAACAGTGGCTGTTCTGAAGCATTCAGGTGCGCGGATTGAGCGAGCAAAGTGGACTAGCTTTTCAACGAAAAACAAACTTTTTCAACGTAAAAGTTAGTAACGCAATGATCTTGGAAAAGGCCATCAAGGTCATGGCCGTTGCAATCGATTTATTAGTGCACGATGTGTCATTACTAATGTTGGTCTGCTTACATGATTTTTTTTCTCACCATACGTGTAACTACGCGGCCGGGGTGACCTCCCGTCAGAAGAACGGAAGCCCATACGATATTGGGGTTTTCGATCCGATGGGCCTGAACCATTTCCGACTCCAGACTTGGTAACCGCAATTCGTTTATCACACATCAACATTAGTAATGATACATCCAAAACGAGTACATTGATCACAAATGTAGTGACCTTGATGGCCGTTTTCAAGATCATTGCGCCACACAAATACCTTGGAAAAGGCCATCATTTTATTTGTGCTGAATTTATTCATTCGTTATGTCTTATTTCTAATGTCGTTCTGTTGTAAGAAATATGATGAACGAATTGCGAGTATCAACTGCGATGCGATCCCCAGTATTGCGATGCTCTGGGGATTACAAACTACATAAGCTCGTAGCGATGCCAACAGAGTGAGTGGAGCGAGAGATATGGATACTTGTATTTTAATGATATGCACATTGTATGGAATGAATTGTGATAAATTTAAATTAAAAATTAGAATTCATTCTTTTTATACCCTATAGTGATTGATTATATTCATGTCTTAATTCTATTTACATTCCAGTGAGTGACCTGTATGTATAGAGTGGTACCGCCATGTCTGTATTGATTAATGGGATCGTTATTTTCATATTTTTCTTTAATTATCACAATAAAAAAAAAATTGACCCGCTTTAGATTCAACTCTATGTAATGACTCAACAGGTAAAGTTTTCGGTTTGACAACAATAATATTTTTATTATAAGTAATACGAATTAGTTTGTTGTTCACAACTACCAGAAGATGATGCTTTCTTCTAACACAACGACCCACAACAACTATACGAAACAAATAAACAGAAACGGTTTTCACAATATTTACTCAAATCGGAGAAAAACATCTACGACTCTGGGTAGCAAGACATGCGTGTTCCAATTTCGTTTACGTGGGTGTCCGATCAAAACCTAAAAAAAAAAATTCATTTCTTCTTTTCCCAAATCTTCGCTTTCAAGAAAACAATCCATCCCCACAGTGTCTCTTTTTCGTATTCGGGGTCTTCGGTACATAAAAGCAGACAAACACAGACTCCTGCTGCGTCATCAACATGGGTGAATGAGGCATTGGAGTTAATAGGAGGCAACAGATCTCATTGGCGCGCGTGATGTTGCTGCTTCTGCTGATGTCTCTGTTCCATTTATACATTTTTCGTTTCTTTTTCTTTCCTCCCATTCTTTTTTTTCTTAATCAATCTGGTCGAGTGTATAATACGTGGCAGGGAGTCCTTATCCCGGTCGAACGATGAGTTCTGAACGGAGCAGACATCCGATTGATCGAGGATACGTGGGTTGTCGCTGCTGCTGCTGCTGCTGCTGCTTCGATTTCTTTTTGTTCCGTGTCTTTTGCGTCTATTTTTCTTCTCACTTTCGGTTTCTGTTATGGCTGCAGTATTTTTTTTTTCACCGTCAGAGATGTGGGGAGGATGAAGGAGTTATAGGAAGAGGAGGATGAACCATCTTCCGTTGTACTTGCAGAGCTTTTGGAAAAAGATATTAATTTCTCATTTCCACGCTAGACACTAACACGTACACGTCCTGTTATTTTCTAGTAGGGAATCATTACTTCATCTAGTATGACAGGGGAAGTAACTGCAATTCCACCGTTTTGTTGTCATGGTAACTGCACGTTTTCGAAACCAAGCAACGGAGCAAGCAGAACGATTTTTTTTCTCCTCCCTTCGGTTTTGTTTTACGAGAGGGTGCTCTTTTTATTTCTGGTCTGGAAATAATGCGAGGAACGAGAAATTAATAATGCTGCAAACAACGCCCTGGCCCCCCCCCCCCCCCCTCGCCGTTCCCCCTCCCCCTCAAACCTGTGCCAAATGGAGTCGAGATTCCAGTCCTAATCGGTTATGAAAGGGGGGCCTGGGCACAAATGATGGCTCATATATGGTTTAGGATATCTGTTCGTTGGGAAGGCAGAGGAAAGATGGTGTCCCGTCGAAATACGGGTAGTAAGAATATCGATTATTACAGGTTTCGGGTAATTTGTATAGAAAAGACAGGGGCAAACTAGACTGTTCCACCAGAAACATCAGACCCAGGGAAGATCTGAACCCTGAAACGGAACCGAAAGATGAATCTGAAAACTTACCACGTAAGCGGTTGGAGAGATCGGGTGACAGTATGGTTAACGAGACCGTTTCACGCGCCAGAGGTCCCGTGTTCAAGTCCGTCCTCGGCAGTCCCTGGCATTTTCGGGAAGAGAAGAGTCCTGCGATGTCTCGTGCTCATGTCGATTACGGCATGTGAATGAAAGAACCTAGGAAGTTCCGATAGGAAAATTGTCCCTTCTGGCACCATGGCTAATGCTGGGTGCGCGTTAAACAGTAAAAGGGCTTAATTGGTGGATAATAATTGTCAGGGATAGTCCAATAACGTCAGGTAGGATCACCGGGTCAACGAGTACCGGATCAACCATCTGTGGGGGAGGGGGGGGGGGTCATTGGGTTGTAAAAAGTGACTTCGTCAAACTCTGCAGCAACAGGTATAGCCACAACAGTCAAGAATGCCTATAGTGTCCGCAGCCTATCTTGAGTTTCCCCCTCAATGGAAACAAATAATCGATTGTGCGTTTTTGACAGCAGAGTGCCGTGTTGATATCCAAAATAGTTAACAAAAACAATGGCGGCTGCCGATTAAAGCAACCCCCTCCAGGAAGACATAGCCAATCGTAAAATATTTGCAGGACTCAAGATACGCTGCGCACACTTTAGAAACAGGTTTTATTCAAAATTAAAAGAAAAACAGGTCATTAAAAAAAACTGTTTCCTCTTATGATAGGCATTGTATTGCATAAACTTCTGCCTGAAATGACGACAAATTTACATGATTGCAGCACGTCTGGCTACATTGTCGCCATCACATTGTTGCAGACTGCAATTAGCTTCCGTCAGAGAGACTTAGTTGCATACACGCATGCACTCTTGGACTGAAATAATTAATTTCGCCTGCTTGGAACACATCGTTAAAAAAAATAAAACCCTCAACACAGAAGTTGACGAACAGTGTTTGCTTTCAGCTTAGCTACAAAAACGGAAACGGAAAATAAAAAAAAAATCACCGAAGCACGCCTAAGGGCGTGGGGGAGGGGGCCGAGCAGGTGTAACTACATTTTTTCGGGTGTCGGGTGCTGCGGGTGACTGAATTTCAAAAGCCTTGGTAACGAAATCCCTTCGAGGCAAGAAGTGCAACAGGAGATTCCCTTCGCATTTTTTTGCCGTCACTCGCAAGGGGTTCTTAAAGCTGACTTCGTGAATCAGTCACGTGGGGTTACTGTGTTGGTTCAGACGTTGTTTCTGCACGACGACAAGCAAATGAAAGGAAGCGAAGCGACAGCAGTCTACAGGGGACCGAGGCATATCTTGGAAAAGTGCTCTAAAACACAAGTTCGTGTGCAACGATTCCTAATAAGTAAACGGTCGTCTAACTCATGAGGTGTGGTGCCATAAAGGTATTTCTGCCAATGTTCATTTCCAAAATGTACGCAAGCGCGAAGTGCAATGGTGGTGGAGAGGGAAAATTCAGAATAGCGGCTTCGTAATGTAATAATTAATCCAATTTTAGGCCTACTTCAAAGGAAATCGGTGTCTGGGGGCTCTTGAAGTCGCAGATGACGAATTGGATGATAATCAACGAATTCAAAATGATTCCAATATGGCGACCGTATTTGATGGATTTTTATTATGAAGTCCTACTTTGATGCCAAAATTGTGTCTACGGGTTTCAGGCAGTCCCCTCGGCCCTGTCGACTGAGCACACAAACACTTAAGATCGACGTCTGTGAAGGCATAAAGAAAAATGCAATCGTCTTCCTTCACTACTTCAAAGACAGGGAACGTATTGAATACCACCAATCTTCATGTATACTCTTACCTGATGGAGACGAAGATCACCATGTCAGGCAGCATCACGAGCATGTCTGATAACCAAGACAAGCCATTTAAACAGTCCAATCCTTGAAATTCTTAGTCCTAAAAAGAACGATCAGAGCTGTTCGACCTTGTAGAACGGGATCAGACTTGGTGAATTTCAAAAACATTCTGATGGACCCAATTGGACAAAGTAAATAGTCCGATGACTCCATGCCAGCTCTTGCCACTAAGGAACTTGCACCTATCACAATCAGAACACCGACGTGACTTCCAGGTTGATTTTTGGCTAGAAAAGTAGGATCCAAATAAAAACAACATTTGCCGAACCACCAGGTGGGCACACTAAGCCCTCTTTAATGGACAAAGGCTCAAAGCTGACCCACACGTCTCACCTGTTGCTAGAGAAAACAGAAAGGCAGTTTTGAGACAGACTGGTTCTATAAAGTCGCTGAGTGCAAAGGATCATAAGGATCCTTGATGGGACTCTGCAGAAACGGAGCCAAATTCCATGGAGGAGTCACTGACATGCATCTCCCAGTTGTCAGATTGCGAATAAGATTCGTTATCTGGCGATGGAGACCTACCTCCTCTCCTCCACAGCCACGGACTATCTTGCCTGTAGCTACTCGGCATTCCTTGACGGCCGACAGAGATAGACCAGACTCAAAGAGCTCCAACAAATTGTAAGCTAGACGGCGAAAATCGACCTTCCACTGATGCCGCCAACATGTTTGACTAACCTACTTGGACTCATAGATGGATCCAGGTCGTAAATTTCTGGGTGGTGTCAATGCGGCGGACCAATTCCAAGGGATACCCTTCGCTCTCTTTGAATCTCCTGACCTTAAAAGCCACATGAAACGTCTCAGGGTTGGTACGTCATGGTGGTGAGCCATCGGCCAAGACAGTTCCAGAAGATTCTGCTGCATCAGCAGACTTCTGGGGTGGTGTATAAAAAAATATCTTGTGAAAAGGGCCGACTCCTTCAGCTTCGCTTGAACAGTTTATACACACAAAAAAATCTCATTCAAGCGAAGCTGAAGGCCAGCCCTATCGTATATTTCAAAATCAGACCCTTTCCATTCTCGAACAGTATTCTGTGGTGTCGTCTAGAAGGGTCAACAAGGTTGTGAACCACGGCTGAACCGGCCAACAAGTGGCATCAGTATGAACAATTCTTGCTTCACGAGAATCTTTCCTAGTACCCTTGGCAGGAGAGCAAAGGAACGACATCCCTGTCCAATTCACTGCAATTGCGTCTGCTCCCCAAGCCTGCTATTCCGGCAAAGGGGTGCAAGTTCTTGCTGAACTTTCGGGTCCATTAGAGCAAATATACGATTGCAGGCCTACTGACTCAATGAGCACACTGTCGTTGTGCGGTTGGCCTTCCAAGACAAGGCATCATTCCACACATTCAAGTAAGCTCCCCCATTGTTCAAGTAAGCGGCCACCATGGTGTTGTCTGGCTGAACAGCTATAACCATGACTGACAGGTCTGGAAGGAAATATATTATAGCCAACCTCAGCTGTTGGTTCCAGCACATTTATACGAAGAACCCGCCCTTCTTTGTGCCCAGACAAAATGCTTTTGAGGATTACAAGATGGCGTACTGAGTGTCGTTCACCATACACAATCACGTGTCTTTAATAGGGCAGTGACACGACGTAGTATTATTGTATATAACTCTATGGTGGAGCCAGTAACTGGGTTAGCTGCAAGGTGCACTTGTGGGGGGGGGGGGGGGAGAGCGTCTTACTGAAGCCAATGCTATTAGACTGGATTTCTTAGGCGTAAAACGCGCGATTTTTGTCGATTTGTTGGCAGTTGCTGACATTTTTAAGCAAGTGGAATCTTTATTTTCCGATTACAACCGCGTAGCATAAGGGATTGGAGAAAACAACGTTTTTTTTAAGCCTACGAAATCCACTCTCAAAGCACTGGCTTGACTAGAAATGCCGTTGTTTAACCCACCATTTCAATCTAGTGCCCCTTGCAGGTAACCAATATGACCCCTTGTAGCCAATATGACGTCACGTGACGCTGCTCTATAGTTTTTTTTACTGAATTTTACTGTGACCAAGGAAAAATTAGTTACCGAAAATTAAATCAAATTTGTCTGTGGATGGACTTGTGATTCTTTCTCCAACACCTATCAAGAGATTTTTTTTTAATCACTACTTTTGCATAGGCCTACCACAAATTAATTGAAGCTTTACGTGTGTACTCGTCGCCATGTTTGGGTTCGCTTGAACTCGCTGTGATGCAAGCAAGGTGCACCTATCCTACTGGTAAAACAAGCGATATTCGAAGCGCACCAAGTCATTATCTTAACGTTCCAAATGTAGGTTACTGCAAACTAATCATATAGGCCAAAAAATAAATGAATGGAGTTAACATGCAGGCTACTAAAATCAAGGGTAATATGGATTTGGGTATGGATTTGGATATGGATTATGGACTTGAATTTGGATTATGGATATTACCCTTGCTAAAATTTGTACATGGTGTATCCTACGACGAGTTCCTGGATCCAACCTTTTTACTAGACGGAGTAGTGCTCAGTGAGTGCAGAATCCACATTTTACTACTTGCAAGCGCCATGGTACAAAACAAATGTGTTGTTCGCGTAAATCGCTCGACTCGGTATGTGTATATAGATATAGGCCGTAGGCGGAATTTGCTAAACGCTGAATTTCCATTCCCAATTCAACCATTTTTTTCTTTCTTTTTCTCTTTGGCGTCGGCGGGAAAATATAGAAGAAGGGGAAAGAAAAATTTAGGAAGCTCGGTATTTTACGACTTCATTGACCCACTTGAATCGATTTGTAATGCAAAAATGAGTGTAAAAATTCTCATTCCGATGCTTATTGGCAGACAGTGCCAAGTGAGTCCGTAGTTTGGTCGGAAATAAATGAACGTCATTTACAGAGATGAATCTTATTTTTTTTTCCTTTCTTTTTTTTTTTAACTTCTCTCTCGCTCTGTCTGTCTCTCTCTCTCTATTTCTTTCTTCTTTTTTCGCTCTTTCATTCGTACGAGTTGGATTTTGAGAGGCCATGGAAGCGTGGTTTGTGACAGCCGCTAGATAAGACTTTTCTCCATACCAAAACTACCGACCAAAAAATTCACCAAGATTGCTTTGTGCTGGAGAAGATGGGCCGGCTGGGTTTGTATAAAAGCACTGTATTTGTGTGCGTCTGCGTGGTTGTGTTTGTGTTGGGATATGGGAGCATGACATGTTTGGGAGATAAAAACAAATTAGAATGTATTTTGCGGCATGCTAAACTGCAAATTGGTGGAAAAGTGAAGTGTGTCTCTTTAAGGAAATCGGACTTTTTTTTAGGGCAAATTTGTGTAATGAAATAAAATGTCGGTAAAAATCATGCTGTAGCCCTTTTGCTCCGCCATGCTACGTATATCTACCCGAACGAATTTATATCGCTGGGGAGGAGAATTTGCGACTGCGACCCCCTACTGACACGTCTTAGATTCATTCTTAGATTCATTAGTTCCGTTAAAGTTTATAGAGGGCGCTATGAGTTTTATGTGGGAATTTTTACTCAGTTTTTAGCCTAAAATTAAACTAAACAATACTAGCTTGTATTTAATTATTATTGAGTTTAGTTTAGTTGTAATTTTGTTTATTTTAGATTTGGGCTAAAAAATGAGAAATAAAATTACCAAATGGAACGCGTGGCGCCCTCTGAAAACTCGGATGAAAGTAACAGATTGAATGTAATGCATGTTTCAGTACGGAATTTTTTGAGTTACAAATTCGCTTCCCGAACCCTATAAACTCTTGATACAATCCGCAGCTTTTAAAGGGATATACCTCCCAGCGCCATTTTTCTCGATCCTCCACATCAAGTACGGCCCCAAAGGTCTATTTACTTACCGTTAGTCTTTCCCTTGCTAAAAATCCGTTTTAAAATGTGGCGTCTAGGAGATTTTCTGTTGAATATTACTAACTTTATTTACGTTCGTCCCGAACATATATGATGCATCGCGCGCTTACAATGATCTTGAAGTTTTAGCTGTGTGTGTGCAGTATTAATTTTAATCGTTTGCTATGAGATCAAAAATCTAGAATGCTAACGCAGTAAAAATTAAAATTAATTATTCCAATAGATCGCCGAAGCAAAATTATAAGACATTAGTCTAGAAAATTATAAATTGTGATTTTAAAATACAAGAATCATTCCTGTTTTTGACGACACAATCAATGCGTTCACGCTGGCTGAACTATTACGCCCAATACCAACTGAGACAGTAGCTACATTTTTCGCTGCGAGGAACGAAGCTACCGTCTCAGTTGACCTTAGTTGTGGTAAATACAAGGATGTGATCGTCTCGTGGGTGTTGTGAGGCAGGCGGAAGGTTATAAGGCAGGCTGGATGTTGCTTTAAGCTGTTTACCGTTTCGTAGACCTAAATGAGATCAGGGTTGTTAGATTTGGGCGCAAACAACCAAGCTTTACCCTACTAAGAACAGTTAAGGCAAACAAACTAACAACTGAACCAAAATGTGAAAGATTTGCTTAAAATTTGTAACTCTTCCTCCCCCTCTCACTCTCCGCCTCATCCGTGGTAAACGAAAACGACCAATTATTGTGTGAAATGGGGGATTGGGGTTTAATGGCACTTCGACAGCTAAGTCATTAGCGACAACCTCAGCCACAGTGCAGTGGCCCGGGTTGCCACTGCGCCACACATTATAGAAATGTTTTAACCAAACTCCAAATCTAGATCTTATCGTATATCTGTACCTCCTACAAAACTTGATCAACCCCGGACAGGATGACAGCATCACCACCCGCCCTTCTTATGTCATGGTAAATATGAGAACACAAAGGACCCAACTTTCTGCAGTGCCAGGAGGGATATGTGAGCAGCAATCATAACAAATACAGCCGTCATCTCATATCGTATAATATGATATCGTATCATATCATAATGTTAGTTGTTGAATTTGTGAATCAGTGGCCTCCAACCATCAACTGTAAGCCGTGACGGGCGTGCATTTAGATGATATCAAATTAGATGTTAGCTTTCGAAATTTGATGCAGAACAGAACACTTCAGACACATTTGCAATTACTAATAATGATGGTAATAATTTTATTATTACTATTATTATTATTAATATTTTTTTCTATGATGCACTCAAACTTTGTATTTGTTGCATTAGATGAAATTTGTAATTCTTGTGTTGTTTTTTGTTTTTTATCTTTATGGTAGCCAACACGTCACACGCATTAGCTCTTGTGGGGTGAGGGCACATACGGCATTTGTACTGTTTACCTGATTCAATAAACCAATTTTATTCTATTTACAAAATAAAAAATAAATAAAAATGATAGAAATAATGTCAGTTAACAACAATAACTGTCAAAAAAATTTTCAGTTTAAGAAAGAAACGACATAATTACAATAATATATTTAAATCGAGAATGGAAAACTGAATTTAGCGTTATTGCGAAACAAATATTGAAAAAAAATGCAAGCAGGAAATTATGAAAATAGGTAGATTGATAATTAAAATAATTTTGCTAAAACAAACAATATATGGTGGAATCTTAACCGCGAATTATTAATTTTGAAAATAAAACTATGAAATTGAAATGTCTTTCTTATACAATTTATGTAGGCCTACTTATGAGCAGATTAGGTTCTATAGTGTGCTTATGTCAAAAAATTGCATGTTTTCATTTTTAATTATATTTTATAACCTGACATAATTTTCTTTTCTTTTTTGATTCATAATGTTAGCATGACCTACTATCAAGAAAAGCGATTTAATTATGACAACGCGTAGACAAAGAGTTTCTAAAAAGTAAAAAAAAAAGATCAATTTAGGTTTATCAATTACACAAATTCACGTTAAAAGTAATATTAAAATGCCTTTTGAAGTTTCGTAAGGTAGGGTGTACTGGTTGAATTTGTTTACAAATTGTGTCCATCCAATAATTGAAAGATGTCAGTCGTGTCCTTTTAGGTTTCGGTTTATGTGTCTAGTGTTTAGTTTAAAAAAGAGAGAAATTGTCGAATCAACGTCCTCTTCAACTGCTCGGGTTATCTCATGACGGAGAGGGACAATTTTGCTAGGAAATACCTGCGTTTTACACGTCACAATCGAACGAGCACAGATGCATTTCTTGGGACATTCTCGTTCCGAATGCACGGAGATTGACCACGGATTGAACCTGGGAATTTTGGCTTACAAGACGGTAGTTCTACACGTTGAGTCACCCCTCCACCACCCCCCAGCCCCCCGGCACCAGTTGAACATTAATTTCCTTGAATAATTATCAGGAATGATGTAAGAATAGTGACGTCATAGTAATCACTGAAAAAAAAATAACCGAAAACTGTTGAGCAATTTTACTCATTTAAAGGCTTTCCTGTAAGACATAGTATTGCGACGTTAGTTCAAACGTATGTAAATGTTGCCAACACATTCATTTTGTCGTTTATTTCTTTCATGCTAGATGATTTTGCGACATGAACTCTAACCTGTATAAATGTTGCAAACGCTAGTCACAACGGATCGCACGACACACCGGAAGGATTTATGTCCCTTTAAAGCCACACACGACTTTAAATCTACAAACGAATGATGTAAAGCATGTACCAAACTTCAAATAAATCGGTCAACGGTTTCAAAAGTTTCAAAAACACAGGACATCTCTACCGAAAATCTCTGCAGGTTTAAAAGCTTGTTTTTCGCAAGGAGTCACCATTCTTTCGTCTAAAAAGTTTAAACCTCAAATGTCTCGAAAAACAACCAAGCATAAACAAGATCTGAAAACAAGACAAAAAAATAACACGGTATATCAGGTTCCATGCAAGGAGTCGTGTTGCACAGCGTCATACATTGGGATGACGAATAAAAAAAAAATAATAATAATGACTGGCCTCCCATAAATCAAATCTTAAAGACAATGTTAAAATGAATTTTAAAGTGCATTTCATGTTTCGACGTTAGGGTTATGATAAAATATATTCTTGCGTAAAAACGGTTAACATTTAGCCGTCCTTCAGACAAGTGTTTCTGTATGCACCGTATTGGTTTTTACCCGCTTCCCCTCCCCCCCCCCCCTCCCCCCCCCCAATTTGGTGCTTGTTTTTGCATTAGATCTGCTCCGCTCCGCAACGCGCATCACTAAAAATTGAGCACTCTGAATATTTTCGATTTTAATGAAAGACTATTTCAGGGCTCCCAGCCGACTTCAACGGATAAAAAATAGGAAATATAGTAATTTCTTGCTAAAAAAAAATAGGAGTTTTACAGGAAAAATCAAATAAAATTTATAGGAGGTTTACAGTAATTATTAGAACGGATGCAGTGAGAGAGTGTCCTATTGTACTGTAAGACAGCTATATTTTTATGTAATACTACTGGAAAAAATCGACATTTTTGAGTGCACATACACGGTCGGCACATGCTTTACTGGGCCTTGTTTGGCCGCTCGACCAAATGTCGCTAGTTTTCGTGCCATGCTGCAGCCGCACAGAATGGGGAAGATAAATGTTCTTCTTTCCCAATCCAAATAACTGCTAAAGTCGTCTAATGATACTGAAGGGCTTTATTAATTCAACGAAAATGTGGAGCCACTCTGACCCCACTACCAACATCCTCCCCCCCCCCTCCCCCAACATATACACCGTTGAACGTTAGTTGCTTTATAACTTGATCAGCTCGCTCAAAAATTTAAAAAATAAACACTGCGTTACTTTGTTTATCGCATCACATCCATTAGTAAGAACAAGAAGGTGAATGCATACGCTGCTGCGAAGATTCCAGCCATCATGCTGTTCCACAACAACTGTTACCTAGACTAATTGCCCTTAAGAGATCTAGTCATTAGATAATGTTACCTCCTTCCCTCCCCGTTATTTTTCTAAACTGCCACCTTTTAAGTTGCATTAAACTTACATAATTATGAAGGAGAGGAAAAGTAGAGACCTCATCGTTGAACAGACTCCCTGAGTAAGTTGCTTGATAAACTGGCTTAATTAACATTCAGCCAAGTTAAGTAGTAGCCTCGCCAAGCTTGACCTTGACATTATTTAATTTTTATGGCTCCCCCTCGGTGTAATAATGAGAGGACACCTGCATTTAAATTGCCCCAGCCCTGCCACGTGCAAGCAAAATAAATGCATCTGATAAGGAGGGTCGCACAAGCAACAAACACAACAAAAATAAAATAAAAATTAAAAAAATTGAAAAAGAGAAAAAAGAAACATTTCCAAAAAAAAAAAAAACACCACTAGCGAACCTCAGTAATGTTAATGAAAGTCGCATGTTAACGACTCGAAAGTTTTCGCTTTTATCTTCATCGCTGGCTATTTTTAAAGTTAAACTGCCCTACAAAGGCAGCTGAGTGTACAAAATGTAGGACTTTTTTAAAAACATTTACGGCGTCTGTTTCCAGAGTCCATCTCTTAGAATTCGAAAGCGATTTGAAAACAGCCAGTTCAGGTTCAGAACGAAGTAGCCGGATGACCATTAGTTCCCGCTCTCCACAATTATTAAAGAGTCAGGGTGTGTTTATGCAACGAGACCTTCTCGCTCGCCGAATGCTACTTGCTAGTCGATCGTAATTTAATTGCGATTGGTTTCCCGTTTTTACTAAAAAATAAAAGCGGTAATAGATAACAAATAAAATATATTAACTAGACACACGCTAGTAGATGTATTATCTAGACACACGCTAGTCGCCGCCAAGTAGATGATTTATTGTTGTTGGAGCTTAATTGTTAGAGCGTAATTGTTACGAGTGTAATTGTTGGCTGATGGCGGCTCACGATAGCAGACTGTGTCTGTTAACTGTAACGAGCGTATACATGATTTCAGCATACTGGTGTAAATTTCCCATGCGGTAGAAATCTTTGGAAATCGTTGGAATCAGGTGTCTTGGGTCCAGTATACGAAGAATACCACAACATTAAAGTTTGGGAAGGTGTCCTTTGTGGAGAAAACGTGCCCTCAATAACGTTCATCTGTGTTACTGGCTAAGGTCAGGTCTCCCATGTTCAATCTCATAAGGTAAAAAAAACACGTCTGCAGTTCGTTAGGAAAAGTTTGCGTATTTAAATTTTGGCATACAGGTAAAGAGTAGTACGGGAGAGTGCCTCCTTGTAAAATGGGGGTTGCAGCTAGAAGCACGTGGCCATGAAGTGACGCGTAAAATCAAAGTCATTGTTGTAACCATTGTTTGTATTGTTAACCAACAGTCTGTTATAACATGCTTAAGTGTTATAAGCGCACCGTTTCAGTACTTAAGTACCACAACAGTATAACAAAATAACTATTCTTGTAATTATTGCACTGTTTGCTTCAACGACATGCCGATTTCCTGCGGTAATAAAATCAAATAAAATCAACGACATGGTAAATAAACTAACCGTGGTTGCTGGTTGGATACCGTTCAGTGAGTTTTATATTACGTGATATTTCAAAAGTGATTGCTAAAGTACGTGAATACACCATGGTAACTAAATTACGGAAGTTGCAACAGAAAAGAGACTGGGAATCTATCATTGCCCGGAAAATTTGAAACACAATGCAGGTCGTGAGCACACGGTGAAGTCAAGTAGGAAAAAGAGGAAAATATTTCATACTAGTATGTCGTAGTAATGTGCCGAGTTTGATGGTTACGCTAGACATATGCTAGTGTGTTGCCACCAAGTAGACGATCGGCCAAGTAGATGAGATTAATTGTGATTGAGTGAGCAATTCCAGCTTTATTGCGTGATTAAAATAAACCTCACGAGGGGCAACTCAAGGGAAATGCTCCTGATTGACTGAGCGAAGCGAACGAAAATCAGTGTTTGTCAGCCAGTGTGCTAAAAAAAATGGGAACATTGGCATACACTAAACCAAACCATATCAGTTTGGCTAATGTAATGGCTAATTGGGCAATAGCAAATGTGAAAATTATGAATGAGAAAATTTATAGACATAAAATACCTCCAGACCAAAAAGGTAGAGGTGACGATTAGACTGTGGGATTCTTTGTATTCGCAGGCCTATGAAAATTGTGATATCCACTTAAAACCAAAACTGGTATAAAAGAAGCAGCCAAGTTTCCAAAAAGTGTCGGCCTTTGAAGGTAGTGATATCATCCAACCAGGGAAAGGCCACTAAGGTTAATCCTATTAGCGAAGTTAATCGCACCGAATAATACTTTGGACGTAAAATGAAAACTTGTTTTCATTTAACTTTCAACTATTAGTAGGTGCGATTAACTTGGCTAATAGGATTAACCTTAGTGGCCTTTCCCTGGTTGGATGATATCACTACCTTCAAAGGCCGACACTTTTTGGAAACTTGGCTGCTTCTTTTATACCAGTTTTGGTTTTAAGTGGATATCGCAATTTTCATAGGCCTGCGAATACAAAGAATCGAAGAATACCACTTTTGGTTTTGGGTGGATAAATAACAACACGGATAAAGAACAAAAGCAACAGTAATTTTAAACATTGCTACAACATTGTTGTCATTTCACGCAGTTTCCAAAATTTGCTATTCTCGCTCAAAGAACAGCTTGTAGCAGTGATCAGACGACGGTAGCATAAATAGCTGCTCGCAGCAAGAATTCAAAATCCAACATGGCGTCCATTTCGGGGTTATCGAATCGAAGACAAACCATCGAATGCCGGCGTTCAGAAATCAGTCCATCGTCTTGTACTGGGTAAAAATTGTTTTCTTAATGTCAAAAATCAATGCTGTCATGTTCGTCATGCTTCGTGTCGCGAGGCAGGAGGAGAGGATCAGAGTCCGCGTTGCTGCCATGGTTACTACGCATAGACATCTCTAAAGCCGCCCTCACCAATTCAAAAATCTTGGATTTCTTTCTCAAGACAAGCCCTACAAACCAGAGCGCACAACAACAAAGAAGGATTTCCCATTGTGGTGGAATAACGTCATGAGCTCTAACGGAAGTCAGCCTAGTCTGGCCGTCAGCTAAAATGGCCGTCAGGCTTTCTACAGTACGAGTTTTATAAATTTTAAAAACTGCCAAAATTCACGATGAAACATTTAAGAAATGCTGCAGTAACGACTTTCAGCAGATTCCACGCTTTCAGACTTTCGTCGTCGCGGTTTTTCAATGCATTAAAATTTGTATTAGATATAAAAAAAAAAAAAGGTAGTACACTTAAACATTATGTGATCTGAATTTGTATCCTGATTTTTGTTTGTTTTTTATTGTCTTTATGATCAGTACGATATCCTGAAAACCAGTGCGAATGTTGTGGAAATAAGTTTGTAGAATTCCATTCTGTATCCGATGCCTGATCCGAACTCGTATCGGTTCGAAATTGTGTTTCGCCATTAGTGCCAGTGTTACCATATGAAGCATTGATGACAATACGGTAGCACATTTTGGTAGCCAGCCTTCTTATTACAACTACGGAGATGTTATTGGTTTTTTTTTTTCAACAATAAGCAATTTTTATAATAGCATCAATAATTTATTCTCAATCGAAGTTGTAAAGGGGTATATGTAATTATGTACAATACAGCTATAATAGCCTAAAGCATATTTTAACAGCAATTGCGCACGATCCCAGCGTTTAGTACATCCTCGAACACAGCAACGCACCTTTGCCCATATCTGCGGTGTGGGCCTACTTCAGAACTCTCCACCCCAGATTTGTACAAAATCTAAAGAGTTTTTTTCTCACATTAATTTTTAGAAATGTAGCACTTTTTTCCCTGTAATATGCTACGTAGCATTTTTGAAAGTTCTGATTTCGTCATCCTGACTTGTGCTCTGCTCGCTTCGCTCCAGTTCTCACACAAAGCTTATACTTTGTATTTTGGACCTTTCTTCTTCGTACCTCCGTCAGGCGTTTGCAGTGACGTCCTCACGTCCGGGGTTCTTCAATTTTGGCAGGAGGTGTAGAGGTGCAACAATATCTAGATTCGAGGTTTGGCTAGTGTCTCTGTAATGTTTGGCGCTTTAGCATCCCAGGCCACTGCACTGTGACTGAGGTTGGCGCTAACGACCAAGCTGTCCATGCGCCATTAAGCCTCAACCCACACCCCGACCCACAAGGGTTAAGCAGCTTTTCAAAAGTAAACTACGCTTCCAACCTTTCATCTCTGATTGTTGTCAAAAGAGCGGATTTTGAAAGTTAGGAAGTTTAGAATTTCAAGAATTATATGAAACATTTTATTCTTACGACGAAATATTAACCAAGCACAAAGTGCCGCTTACATGTCATGCAGAGAAAATGAAAGATGAAATTTAATTAATTAACCATATAATATTTGCAACCTTGACTTTGCTCCTCCAGTCTTAGATTCATTATTAAAAAGGTAAAATTAATCATTACGAATTTTGCTATGTTAATAAATTTACGAACCTGATAGTGCATGAGCGACATAGGATGGTTGAGAAATCTCACCACGTTAGACTACGATGGGAATCTAATTAACTTTGCGTTTTTGTCTAATGAAAAAAAAAAAAAAACTACCTGGCAACAGCCTCCTTTAGGCTAATAATCGAAAGGAATACTAGTTTTCAGACTGCTACTTTAAAATCAAGGACCGTGTTGGCGGATTCCGAATGTCGTTGGTCTATGTCAACTACAGGGTTTAGAAGTTTGACATTTGACGGGAAGTCCATGTAAGCCCCAGCATGAACTTCCCGTTAAACGTCAAATTTCTAAATCCCGTGGTTTTCCTCAGAATTTACATAGACCAACGGCAATCGGAATTATTTGTTGTCGTTGTTGTGATTCTGTGCCCTCACCTCGAGATCGAACCAATGAACCGATTTTCAACTTTTATTGCTTAAAACGTTGGTTTTATGAACACGCCCTACGGCCTTTTGAACGCTATTTTCATATGACTGCAATATTCTTGTTGATGATGTTTTTTTTAATGCTTACATTTGTATTTTACATGCGTAAGAGTGTTTTTTTAATACCAATATCAGTATATGTCCCACCACTCAAATATTAATCCTCTTTTCTAAAAAGGTTGTTGCGAGTTTAATTCGGGATTTCAACGTTGGAATTGTACCACCCCAGCAAAGTTAGCTGATGACGTCATTTGTGAAATCTGCCAAGCCCGAAGTCCACATGACGTTAAATTGTAATGTGCCATTGTCCTCCAAAATTAATACCCATTGTTAGTTGAAATAATCCTATTTGATCAATTGTTGTGACAATACACAGCTATGATTTGTCTGTACATAATGCTTGACATCAATTGTAACGCTCGAGCTCGCTTGGTCTTCCGCCGGGTGCTCCCAACAATTAGGTATTAAGCTAAAATTCCATTCCGCCACCAACTCTCCAACTCCCCGCATCCAAAGGTAATTTCGGCCCTATAATTAGAATTTTTCCCAATTTCCCCAATCCCCGAACTTAAATTCAAACCAGACTAACCCTGTTGCTAGTTCAGCACTGCAACCTCGCAGCTACTTAGTTCAGCAGTCAACGTATGAAATAGCCCGAAACTAACTAATCCAAATTTTCCCAAGTAAGCCTAATGCCGTTGACATTCCATTTAAGGCCCTAAGCCAAGGTTAGTATCGCCTTTGAACTTCAGGCGAGCCTGAGCACACGATCACTCAAATGTAACATTAAACTAACACCAAAACTGAACCACGACTACCAGCCCTGTTCCATCTATTAAGGTAAATTTGGAATTCCTGCAACCCCTTGACTACCACCACGGCACATTTTCGAGCTAGTCTCTTAACTGTGGGGTTGGCATTGGGGCGGCTCCCACACGTACTAAAAACCCCTACAAGGTCAGAAAGTAAAATAATTTATGAAATAAGCAAACAACAGGGGCACTCAGTCAGGGTGTGTTTGACTAGATAACGGGGCCCCTTTTAATTTCTGGGGTCCCTTGCGGGACATGTTTTGGGATGCCTTCGGGACGCTGGCTTGTAAAAACCGTGATTTGAGATCCAAATCTCATTTAAAGTACTACGAACCTCAATGTCCAACTATTTTGTCAGTCCTGAAAACAACGAAGAATGAAACAACGAAATACCCCAAAATGAAAGCGGGTCCACTTTTCAGCCATCTGATCGAAAAAATCGACCGCTTCTGCTGCTTTTGAGGAGGGGCAGGGGGATGACGTTGTTTTAGCAAAAGAAAAAGCCTTAACCTAACGAGAACAGTTAAGGCAAACTATCAACTGACTGAAAATGCGAAAGTGGGTTGCTTAAAATTTTCAACTTTTCCTCCCCTCTCACTCTCCGCCTCATTCGTGATAAATTATTCGAATCATTCGACCAATTATTGTGCGAAATGAGGGGGGGGGGGGTAGAGGTTTTCTGGGATTTAATACCACGTTAACAGCTAGTTATTAGCGACAGCCTCAGTCACAGTGCGGTGGCCCGGGTTGCCACTGCGCCACACATTACAGAGATGTCAACCAAACTCCAAATCTAGATCTTATCATTCCTGCAAAACTTGATCAACCCCGGACAGTATGACAGAATCACCACACAATTGACACGCAACGTCTCGCATAATGTGGCAGTCGCGACGAACACCATCACGATGGTAATAATCGACAAGTATGTGACGGACCGTGAGCGGCCGGTGACACCAATGACATTCGGGAGGGATAACCCCCTTTAAAGGAAGAAATGAGTAAAGGTTGATGTTACCCTTACGCAAACAGGCTAAAACCATCTCTTCCCGGCAACTGCGGTGGCAACCCGAGTGCCATTCCTGGAGAGTGCCTTTAAAGCAGGCAACATATTGGCGTCTTGTTTGTCGCACAAGGCTTACCAAGCAGCGAGCAATCTCAGACGTAGAGCTGAGTTCGCAGAGCTCAGCTTAGCAGCCCTGAAAAAGCTGGTATCGTCGATGACTGGAAAGGGGACCACGGTAAAGTTCCTGACAATCAGTGCCAGCCAGAACAAGTGAGGGACTACTCAGCTTCTTCAGCTGCTGTGAGATGCATTCTGCATAATAGTCCCGAAAAGTTTTGCACAAAATGCCCGGAGTTTTGGCAAGTGTTGGATTAACTTATCCCACTTATATTCTTTACTAAATACAGATGCAAACCTATTTACGTTGCCTTTTGGACTTATATGTCAAACTGCCTGAGCGGGGAATCGACCCCACGACCTCTGAAATCAAAGGCCAAGGTCCTACCGCTAAGCCAGATTGACACGGCCTTTTTTTCGTTGCCTTTTGGACTTATATGTCAAACTGCCTGAGTGGGGTTCGATTTCCCGCTCAGGCAGTTTGACATATAAGTCCAAAAGGCAACGTAAATAGGTTTGCATCTGTATTTAGTTAACCAATTTCGAGCCCATTGGCTTTCCGTCCCGTTTAACCTATTCTTTACTTGACGGAAGTGTCATGGCAAATTGCCTCAGCACTGTCTAATGCTGGCGGCACTTGGCCCGCAGTTACACTAGTGGTGGGCAGTGGGTCCTCGCCTACACTAGTGGTGGGCAGTGGGTCCTCGCCTTTGGGTTGGGGCACTCAGTGTAAACCTCAGTGCAATGCTCAGGCTGCTCTGAGCTTTTGGGAGTCTCGATTCTGGAGATAATCTCTGTTCCGTAAAATGATCGGACGTTTCCCGGTTCTAATCCTCGGATTTTCCAACAATTTTAAGTCTAAAACGTAAGTTCGGTTCAAAATTGAGCGGCCCGTATTAATTCGGCACCGTATTTCTAACTTCACAGCTTCAGGCCGATTGATTCAACACCACCAGAGTCTCATTTTACCAATATGATGCTCTAAGGGTTCATTCACACAACAACTCGCCTTCGCCGTCTCGAAGCTAAAAGCTAGAAATCATCTGAAATTCGAACATGGCGGCGGTTTTAGCTCTGACAGTTCGCAACGAAAACATTCAATAATGTTATACTTGCTTGCTGTAGTCCGTTCTACACACGATTGGTGTTGGATGCTCACTTTGCAACAATGGTACAGTTTGCTAAGCCTATTAGTTGCAATACCTCTTGATACACAATATTTTCAGTGAAAACTGATGTAGAATTTTGCATACGAGTGGCTTGCTTTGGAGTGTTTCTGACATATACTTTTACTTTGTTTGGGTCTATGGCTCTGGGTCTGTGGCGCTGCGGCAGAGCTAAAATAAAAATAGAATCGGTTGACAATGCTGCTGTATGTCTGTCGTACACTTAAATTGTCGATTCTTTCAACTTAAATCATTATTTTCCTGGCGTTTGCCGATTTACATTGTTGCCTAATGAAATTTGTAAAACAATGTAAAACAATGAAACTGGTCATTCGGTGCCCTGTAACCCCAGAATGGAACGACCAATCGAACTTCTGCCTTAAGGTGCCAAACTACACCACGGTAGCTGTCAGTAGACACTATCAGCACCGTCACACAACAAATATTAAAGCGGAGTAAACACGTATGCGTTATGTCCATGCCTCATCCAAGTAAGATTCTTTAATCAGTATCAACCTTATTACGTTAATTTTGGTGCAATTCGCTCACTCAATCAGCACGTCTCGGCCTTACCACCATAAACCTTCTGCCCCCTTTGCCTTCTTGCCTGCAGTGGCAGCGTGGTGAAGCCGAATTTTTATTACGGGGACTGTGTACAACTGCTTATTTCCAGTTCGGCATCGCATAGCCTGTCACTCGTGTTTATGTCCGTGCATCATCAATATTACGTTTCTTTATGGCAATTTTGCGCATACTGGATGACAAACGCTGATTTTCGTTCGCTCTGCTCACTCAATCAGCGCATCTCCCTTACCACCGTAAAGCATTTTCCCCTCTTGCCTTCAGTGTCAGCGTGGTGACAGACACTATGAACGACTGCTCATTTCCATCTTGGCAAAATGGCTGCATGGGGGTCCAGTCCCACAGTCGACCACCGCCACAAACCAAGAGTTGTTGAGGGCACACACAAAAAAAAAAAAAAAAAAAAAAACAATGTTACTGTTTGGTTGCTCATGTGTATGTATGTCCGTGTTCGACCGAATTAAGTTTCGTCAATCAAATTTACGATTCGCTCACTTAATCAGCGACTCCAGGCACTGACATTTACATATTTGTATGGGACGTAAATAAATTCACTTTTGTAGAACAAAGTTGAAACCTTTAGCCTGGCGGCTTTGATATTTTGCTTTTCGGGGAGAGGAGAAAGAAAATCGCCCGGCCGCACAATGCCTCATTATTGTTTTGTTTTAACTTAGAGATGTCTTATTGTTGCCGGCCACACTGTAAGATAGCAATGATAAGCCACGCGCTCCGCAAATATTGTTGGTATGCCCTTTGAAACAATTCAGCTCAGCTCAGCTCTGAAAGGCCGCATTTATGAAATAAGTAAGTCATTCCACCGTTTCTAGGTTCCAATTTCGAAGCCAGTAGGTCTCGAAATTAACAACGTAGCTTTCGTTGGATTTGAAACTATACGCCTTTAGCTGAAACACGGATTCTTTCATTTTACCCATCAACAATCAACGGTTTATACGAAATTATTAGGCACTGTAGCAAATACATAACACGTGCTCGAATAATGAATGCTGATTAAAAAACGATTAAAGTGATCGTTACTTACTCACTTACTTGCTATTATGAGTTCAACTTTACTATGTAGATTATTATTATGACGGTACAGAAATGTTAACCATGTAAGGAATTACAACCACTCCTTCGAAAAAACAACCTATAGTGGAGTCGCGACCTAGAAAAAGAGATGGCGCATATAGTAATATTATGGTAAGACACTCTGGCGTCGTCGGGCATTATTGGCCTCATTTATGCCACTCCTGGTAAAACGCATCTATAAAGCTAACGATTTCGCAACACGGATGCAAGAGACAATTCGTTTTCAAAATAGAAAACGGTGACTTGCTTCAATCCTTGCGGTCCAAACGGTGCCGAATTAATCTATTTCCGTTAGCTATTTCCAGAAAGATTAAAACCAAACACCTCGGTTGGTCACGTGATAACTATTGGCTCTCATTCTCTTTTTCGCTCTCGCGGAGAGGCAAAAGACAATCGTTTGCAAAAAAAAAAAAGGGCATCAACAGCTGATTAACGATCGAAAGCACATTCCATTTGCAGAGGCTATTTTGGAAACTTTGCCTAACAACCGGAACAAAACAAAGCAATCTAGACAATGCCAAGTAGCCCAAGTTGAAAGAGTACGAAACTGACGAGAGAACGGGAGAAAGAGAGCAAGAAATGAAAAAAGAAGGGAAAAAAAAAACACTAAAGGAAGGATGACTTCGAGTTCGGAGAGGCTAACGACGAACGCTGCCAGGTGGCACGTTCCACGATGTATGGTGTTGTCGAAGAAAACAAGACCTTTAAAAGGGCGTTAAACCCAACTCCAAATTAAAACAATACAGTTTACCATCACGGCTCCTTTCGTGAGAAATTTCTCTTGGCGGAGTAATTTCCTATTACTGGCTCTGGTGAGCTCACGGCTGGTTTAAAGGAGAGTTCCGACCGACGGTTTATTTCAAGGCCTTGCACTGAAACTTAATTCGAACCTGCTGCAAAAATGTTTATACCAATCCGATACGATCCAGTGTACTGAGAGGCCGTGTATATACAGGGCGGTCCACAAAAAACTGACCACCCAACATTTTCGAAGGCTCAACTTTTCTAATTACGACCTCTCAGAACCAGGACAGCACAGAATTCAAATCTAATGAAACAGGAAGATTTCGGTCCTCTCCTGTTTCTAAGGGGTGCTAACTAGAAAAGTTGGGACTTAGAAAATGTTGGGTCGTCATTTTTTTGTGGACCACTCTGTATACTAATCAGATACGATTCAGTGTAAGCAGTCTAGTATTGGGAGGTGTGTATATAGGCCTACTAATCAGATACGATCCAGTGTAATCAGTCTACTAATTAGATACTGTGACGCCGTGAATATACACCAATCTGATAAGATCCAGTGTAACCTGCGAGGCCATGTATAAACACCAATCCGATACGATCATGTGTAACCAGTCTAATATACTGCGAGGCCGCGCGTATATACACCAATCCGATACATACATTGTAACCAGTCTACTACTGGCAGGCCGTGTACACCAATCCGATATGATCCAGTGTAAGCAGTCTAGTACCAGGAGGCCGTGTATATTCTAGGATACCAAAATGATTGGACCAGAGTCCACCTAACACCTCCGACTGAACTGAAACCTGGATGCGTTTTAGAGATTCTAAGGTCATCCAGGTTTCAGTTAGGTTAGGTAGACTCTGGTCCATTCATTTTGGTATCCCAATATATATCCCAATTAGATTTCTGTTGACCTTGACATGTCCGTTCAAGGTCATCATATTTCTAACTTTATTATTTTAATGCCGTAGACCCCTGGACTAGGGTTAGACAGAGAAAATGACGATATCATCGAATGTTTAAGACGTGGCGTATCGCCTGTGTTTGGTGTCGGCAAGGTGAACTTCGGTTTCAAGGAGGGGGGATTGGGGCTTAATGGCGTGCATAGACAGCTAGGTCATTAGCGCCATCCTCAGTCACAGTGCAGTTTGGGTTCGATTACAGCCACACAGATTAGCTTTTGTAAAACAAACTTCATATATGCCTATTGGCTACCGCTTTACGCTTACCAACAACTGTGAACTTTAATTAAAACTGAGAAGGATAACTGATAATCCTAAACAGTGACACCCCCTCAATATTTGCCATCACTCGCATAACTACAAAATCGAACGTTCGTCTTGCTTAAACTAAAGCCTGGTTTTCATACTTGTCCATTTTTCTTGCTTTTATGTTCGTTTTAATTCTCCTTATTGTTCTACCTCGAATTCAAAATGCTTAACGTCATACGAGGTTGAGCGTGTTTGTTTACATACGTTAACGTACCGCTGTCCACGACTTGTCCTATCTAGGCAAAACGGGCATAATTGGAAACACACGGACTCATCCTCTTAGACTTCGGCCGAGCAAAGAATGACTTGATGCTATCATCGAGTGTTTAAGTCATGGCGTATTTCCTGTCTCAGGTATCTGCAAGGTGCGCACTTGGTGTTCGATTACTGCTGCACGAAGAGCTCATCTGAACTCGCTGAACACAAGGTGCACCTACCAAACTAGGAAAAACAGATGATATTTAAGCATCATGTCGAGTCAGTTTCTCACCGGCCCGGCTTGACTCTAGCGGCTCTAGTGTAAAACGGAAAGGTGTGGGGAATCATCAACCAATACAGACCCATAAAACAGAACGAAAATCGGTTACCAAATGAACAATAGAAAACTGCAGTAAATACGTTCATTGTTAAGGCAGTTTTGTGAATTTTTGTGAAGAGTTCTCTGAAGAAAAAAAATCTCACACTGGCATGAAACAACAAGCTTTTATTTTTCAGCACTTAATGAATTTATGCGCTTGTTCACAATGGTAGTAAAAGTTAAAAAACACACAAGGGCCTAGCCCTGCACGACCTAACTGACAGCAGCTATACTGGACGGTGATGTTTATTGTGAGTTCATTAGCAATTTTCTTGCTATGAAGTGTATTTCTTTTGAACTTATTTTTTGGTTTTTGGCTAATACATCAGTAATAACAATGCCTTCTTCACTGAAAGGAGCACTCTGGAGGTAAAAACATTAGCATCCTTTGACAAGCGTGCCAGTGAAAAAGCGTGCCAGTGTTTGCCTAGTTTTGTAGGTTCACCTTGAGTGCAGCGAGTTCAGGTGAGCTCTTGGTGTAGCAGTGATCGAACACCAAGTGCACACCTTGCAGACATCCGAGACAGGAGGTAGGCCACGACATAAACGCTCGATGATAACATCAAGTCATACTTTGCGCGGCCTAAGTCGACTAAGAGGAAAACTCCGTATGCTTCCAATATTGCTGCTATCGTGTGATATCGGATTTCTTCGAACTAAAAATGCTTAATTTTTTGGGGGGGGAATTTTTGGCAGTTGCTGCGATTTTCAGCAAGTGAAATCTTTTATTTTCCGATTTACAACCTTAATTCATGTTTTGCAAGATAAGAGAATGGATAAAACAACGCGTTTTATAGGCCTTAAAAATCAACTTCTTCACAGCAGTGAATTATTCTGCGCTATGGAAAGTTGATTTTCAAGGCCTAAAACACTGTGGAGGATTTTTAAAGCCTTATTCACTGCGGAGTTCATATCTGGAGCAAGTAGCTACAAGGAGCACTGGATACGCGGAGAGCAAGTAGCTGCAAGGGGCACTAGATAAACGCGTAGAGCAATTAGCTGCAAGGGGCACTGGATATAAGCGGAGAGCAAGTAGCTGCAAGAGGCACTGGGTACCGGAGAGCAAATAGCTGCAAGGGACACTGCATATACGCGGAAAGCAAGTAGCTGCAAGGGGCACTGGATATAAGCGGAGAGCAAGTAGGGGCACTTGATATACGTGGAAATAAAAATATTAGCGACAAACTACGCTAATTTTTTTCCTCCGCACATAGCCTTGCAGCTAGATCAGTGAACACTGAATAAGGTGATATTATCACTGATCTATACCTTGAGAACGATGTATGAAATAAAAACAAGCATCACTCTAAAGCTCTCGAAAAAATAAACAGTTAAACAACAGTTCTGGTGATTTGGAGAAACATCGGTTTTGAAGCAACAATGGTTTAAATAAATAGAATTCGCAAAAATTTCTTCATTGATTATTGTTCACGCACTCTTTGTTTTTGTCTGCGTAAACGATGATCACTTATTAATATACAATTATTTTGGTGAACTGTGTGTTTTTTTTTTATCCCATCTAACGTTTACGGCAATTTTCGCAATTAACAGACCTTCTTGAAAACACGTATGAGTTGTTTGACATCTTGAGAGAAACTACATTTGTGGTGTTTCATTATTAATGTTGTTTTTTAAGTTTCTAACTTTGTTAAACATTAATTTTTCACGGCTGTTGAACAGTTCGACGTCCAAATTTTAAAAATTGACGAGGAACTCCGTATCTTTAACTTGTTTTTAATCGAACTTCAAAGTGGACTAAGTTAATCATATTTCAAAACTTTGGGCGCCCAGTTAAAAGTAAATACAAACTGTAGCGTTGAAATAGCATGGCGGTTTTCGCAATAATTTAATGTTACGAACATTTTCCTTTAAAAAATGCTGTGCAATTTTTCTCCCAAATAGGCATTTATTTCATACGAAACGATCAAGCAAAAGACAAAAGGTTATACGGAGAAAGTTTTGGCGTGAATGAAAAACATGTTCACTAGTAAAAGAAAAAAAAAACCAACAATCTTTATAGTTTTCATTTAACCTTCGAACTATTAGTATGAGCGATTAAATTGACTAATAGGATTAACCTTGGCGGCCTTTCCCTGGTGGAATGATATCACTACCATCACTACCTTCAGAGGCCGACCGTTTTTGGAAACTTGGCGGATTTTTCTACCAGTTTTGGTTTTGGGTGGATAATATGTATTCAACTTGCGTATTGAACATACTATTTTTTCGAATCTCCAGGTAGGTTTTGTTATACTCGTCTACAGGCTTTTCTCCAGTATACTACGTGGGTATACTACCTGAGTGCACAAGTGTGCATCCTGTGCGATCTCAAGCGAGTATATTTCGTCACGGAGCCGTAAAATATTACGATGTATAGTACACGTAATTGCGACAATTTAATGCGGTTAAGTTTCGCTTTCAGAATTTCCGCTGGCACCATCTACCGACAGCTTAACGAACTTCATGGTCTCTGCAATGCATCAATGCTGCGACGACATTGAATATGATTGCAACGTCGCTCATAACTGGCGACGGTCATCAAAGAATGTTTTATATTTCATGTAAACTTCGAACGCGATACATTGAGAAGACAGTGAATTAATATAGTGCCCAAATTTAAGATGTGTCGCGGAAGTCCAAAAACCAAGCAGGTTGCGTGGATCATCTACCTCCATGATGTACTTACGCAGGGTAGAGGGCAGCGGGAGGGCGCAAGTGCCTACAGGGACGAAACTTCAAAATAGGGGCCCAGAGGCGGAAGCGCAGTGGAGGGCCCCCTTCATAAAAAAAAATTCAGTTTTTGCCTCACAAGGCGACAGCTCAGTGAAGACCACATAATACGACAGCCCAATGAAACAACTTTCACTGAAATACAGCAATACCTTTAAAAAATTCCAAAGTCCATGGGCCAGGAGGCTTTTGCCTCCTCTGCCTCATTGTATTATACGCCATTGAGTCCCTGCTCTCATGGCAAAGTAATCTTAAAAAAAAAAATGGCCGACATTTGCTGGAGAGAAAAGGGCCAAAAAAAGGCCAAAACAGGCTAAGAAAGTGGTGCAAAGAGGGGTAGAAAATGTTGAAATCTAAGAAAGGCGTGCAAAGAGTAGGTTCAAAAGGGGTAACAATAAAAACAAATAAAAAAAAAAGTCCCCACAAAAAAGTAGGTTGCCCCTGCCTTCCTGGGAGCCTGTGCACTTCCCTGTTTTTTATGTCACAAAAGTAGTTTCAACATGACGCATGTTCTCGTTTGGCTTGATACTGCAATGCTTGCCTAACCTGCATACACTCACGGATGAATCAGTAAAACGACGTAGGATTACATGCAAACGTCATGCAAACTCCATGCAAACTCCATGCAAATTGCGAAGTCGATAAATTGAACGGACAGTGAAATATAGTGCTCAAATTTAAACTGTGACGCGGAAGTCCAAAAACCAAACTGATTGCATGGACCAACAACATGATATTTTACGTCACAGGTGTAGTTTTATCGTGACGATCGAATGTTATCGTGTGGCTTGATATGACAATATTTTTTTAACCTACATGATTGTATACATGGATGAAACACTAAAACGCCAAATAAAACTAATTTAAGTAAAATCAACCTTAGTTTTTGATGACAAAATTCAGTAACCGTTTTACCGTCAGCTTACTACTACGTCGAGATTGCAGCTTCTACATACTACATCCTTTTTTTTTTTTTTTTGGTTTCACCGCTATGTGTTTGACGTAAGTTAATTTTAAATGAACTTGGTAATCATACCGTGTGAACTTGAAGCTCTTTAACTTTGTCCTTACTCTGACATCCTACCTTGTAAACATATTTCTCTAATTCCGGAGTTGTTCACTTTCGGAAGCTTGACACTTACCTAAAAAAGAAAGAGAATGAAAAACACGGAATTAGTTCTTTGGTTGTTTTCGAAAAAAAAAAAAAAAAAAACAACCATGAATGCAATGCTGGTTTCAACATGTGATTTAAACCTGTAGAGAAAAGAAATTACTAGGGCAGACAAACAAAAAACTTGTTACTAGACTCCCATAAGAGTGATGGTAACAATGCCGCAGTATTAAAACCCGCATTACCGATTCAGCTCTAAAAACTTTCAAAAACAGCAGTGCCCTCCCTGTGGGCGTAAGAGCAGACGCAGTGCCGGGCCGCCTAAACCAAGTATCATTCTTAATTAATCGACCGGGACTACTATTTGGTCAATGCTCAGAAATCTGCGGAGCTAACCATAGATTCATACCAAGCAATCGGTCTCTTAAACCGCATCATAGTAATACACTCCAAAATCCTATAGTTAAAAAAAAAATAACATAAGAATGTCAAACTTAAATTATCAAGGATGGCCCAAATTCCACAAAGAGTGAATGGTTTCATTATCATGTAACAAAACAAAAATCTGAATATTTAGGCTTCCCTCTTTGAAAATCCGAAAATTTAGGCTTCCGAACCCCAAAATCGGAGTTTTCAAATTCCAATGTTCGAAAATCAGAGTGTTTAGGCTTCAGAATGGAAAAAAAAAACAAAAAACATTTAGGCTTCAATGTCAGAAAATCCTAAAATTAAGGCTTCCGTATCGGAAAATACAAATATTAGTCAAAAATTCCAACACTTAGGTTTCCGTGTTGGAAAAAAAACAGATTTTTAGGGCGTCCTAATTTCACGATTACGGTCCGAAAACAATTAGAGAGCTGATGATAACAATGTCAGTCGCGCCATTCCAAAACATCCGTTGTTACTAAAACTAAAACAAACTTATTCTTGTTGGGTGAAGGGTAAATTTCTCGGCCTTGCAGTGCTGGAAACACCGGTTCTCGTCAAACCACCGAAGTTAAGCAGCATTGGTCCCGATTGGTACTTGGGTTGGGTGACCTCCTGGGAATTCATTCCGGGTGCTGCAGACATAGGGCCTTAGGGCTTCGGCTGGCAGATGACCGGGTGCGGTTAACGCTCGCTAAAAACCCTTTAAGGTAAATTTCTCATTTCTCTTGCTTGTCGGAGGAAAACTTCGAATTAAGAAACAATGCCCAAACAATAGCCGTTAAGATGTTTTCTGTGTTGTCTGAGGGGAAGCTTATTTCCATTGTTTATGCTGAAGGGGAATTTAGGAATCGAGCAAAAAAGCACTGAAATAACTTACTTAGCCGTAGTAATACCCGAACATGACTGTCAATAGAGTCCATTTATCCAGATTTGGGGTTTGGTTAACATATCTGTAGTAAATATGTGGCGTAGCAGCATCCTGGTCGACTGCACTGTGACTGAGGTTGGCGCTAATGACCTACCTGTCGACGCGCCATTAAGCCTCATACCACACACCCCCTTATTTCACTAGTAGGAAATTTCACTAGTAATTTGTTGTTATACAAAGTTATATAGTTATTGTTTTGGTTTTGCTGCAAAAAATTATCGGCTAACCCGCTACCCAGGCCTGTTTCATTCAGTTACATCCTTCCCCCCCCCCTAATTTCCCTAATAATTTCGTCATCCACGTTCGTTAGACACACAACGAACGTTGAAAAAAAGAATTTAACTGAATGAAACAGGCCTGTATATGTGGTTAGCCCATAATCCTCTCAGCAAAGCCAAAACATATTTATTTTTGGCTCTAGACGATGCGATATAAAAGGGTTTTTTTTTAATGTTGGCATTAAGGCTTAAGTAAAGCAAGCTCTTCACTTTATTCATCACAGGGAGGCGTGAAGGACCAGATACGACATATGGAGCAGGAGTGGTATCCGCATGACACCCCTCCTCCAGCATCGCAATCTAAACCATTGTTTCATTCTGTCGTGTTCCATTGTTTAAGGAGGAGTGTTCTTAATTTTAATCAAGGCTGCAACGTTCTTTATAACATCTGGAGCAGGCACGATATTTATTAATGCGTAATCAGGCATGATATCCAGAGCAGGATATCACCTCTCCTTCTGTGTCTCAGTCCTAAACCATTATTGTTGCCTTATCACCCAGTTTCGACGATCTCAGTACTATACAACAATGCTTGTAACAATGACGGAGTACTGGGATTTACATCCCAGGCCTGGAATACTGAGATCGACAAAGGCCATAACGCGCATAACAAAGAACGAATCGTGCTGACGTTCTTTTGCTTAGAAAGCTTGACAATGCAATTGTGCGTGCAACAATGTTTTCACACAAAAAAGGAATGCTAATGTCGAATTTCTGCTTCAGCGAACAAGGACGATGTTGCAATAACAATGACAGTGAATGCGCTTTTCAATTGTTACGCGACTGGGTGATAAATAGGTAATTACCCACTTTCCTATTTATTCATTCTACAGGAGTTCACACAGCCTGGGAGCCACTAAACTCCATCGAAAGTGCTAAACTAACTTAAAAACTACACAAAGAAAGTAACAAGCCAGCCAACAACACCCCCTAAAAATTAATTCAATTAAGAACCGTTAACCATCAAAACGACTGGTCGCTGCGCAGAACCTCAGAACTGCCCGGAAATTGTACTTTCCTCGTGCCGACATTGTTGATCTCAGCACTCGGAAAGTGGGTAATAACCTATACATCCCGCCATGTTGCACTGTTAAAGGGCGTACTGAGATCGTGGAACTGGGCCATAACCGTGTACACTTTACATCTGCATCAAAAGAAAAGTGCGTAAAAACTTGAATACCACATCCAACAAAGAACGTGGGATAAAACTGGTAAGAAACCTCTAAGATGCAAAAAAAAAAAAAAAAAACAATTACTGTACCTATCGCCCATTAGCGATAGCGTGCTTAAAGCAACTCTAACTCTACCTTTGCATTGTGCATATTAAATTTGAATTAATAAAGACGAATTCACGTCAAAGAAAGAGTGCAACGTAAACTCTTTAGCTATTTGGGGTAAAATGCGCGGCATCTTAACTGTCATGCTTGTCTTGTTACATTTTGTTATATATTTTTATGTTATTATTCTTTTGAAATGATCTAAAGGAAATGAGGTCGAATATTAAGGATTATAGGCAAGCTAATCTAGCGATGTCTTGATTCAGTCACTTGTCAAATTTTAGCTTTTAGCCTAATAACTAACACCCAGATTATTTTCCTGGCAGCGTTAGAGGATACTAAAAAATGAAGTTATACGCTGACATTATGAAATGAGGTTTCCGACATTATGAACTGAGTTTGACTAACCTTGTAATGTTTTATGACGTTTCGGCTACAAATTTCATCTCTGTCCTAAATTAAGTTCAAACCACACAAACACGCTTCGAGGTGCCCTTTCAAACCCTGTCGTAAAAGCTTCGTCTCCAGAGATAAAATATTTTATTTCCACGGGCATTACTATTTCCTGTTTTTAATTTATTAACACTGTTCACCATTATAACTATAACTCTTCCAATTTCGCAGAAAACATCAGACTGACAGCCGGGTCATAACTATACTTAATACAACGTAACGGTCGCCACGCACCATCCAGCATGCTTTTCTCGTCGATTTAATGTGGTTGTGCTAAAAAAAAAAGGGGCCTCGAATAAATCGAGTCAGCCACATCTCCTCAAAAACCAGACACAGTTGTTCAAAATGATCCGAGGAACTTTAATTAAAGTCCAGGTGAGGGCGATTTGCAGGTTAGTAGGCCAAAATGCCATTTGGTAAACAGAATTAACTATTATCTCGATTTAAACTTGGATAATCTCTAACGTGGTCTTTCAACGCGATGTCGTCGTCCATAGTACACGACCTAGTGATGACGTCAGCGTAGGTGAATCCTAAGCAAAAATTAGCAAAAATGACGATGGTCCGGCTTTTCAACTTCGCGGAAATGTGGGTCGAGGGTTGGTTTGAGGCTACTCGTGAAAGCTCGGAATAGTTTGATTTTGTGACGTCATCGCTTAGATCATTTATATGAATTAAAACGCATATTTATCATAATATTAATTTGTATTACAGAAAAATTTAATTATTTATGACGGCATTTTACGAAATATCGTTTTCGACGATGATGAGCGTAGTCTTGCGTCATTCCGAGCGCCTTCGTACGTCGCAAGACCAAATTATCACACTTGGGTACGGGGGAGGAGTTTGGAGGCGAAAATGCGTTGTAGGTATGGTGGGCGGGAAAGTGGGGGGGGGGGGGGGGGCAACCACCCAAGCGCGTTTTGTGGGATTTGTAGGAGTTGCGGAGAGGAGCGAAGGATGGAAGTGGAAGAACTACGTCTTGTAAAGATACTAAAAATTCTTATACCACTGTGCTCCTAATTATATACATTATAGTGTACGCGGCCTATCTTGAGTTCGCCGCATAACGAACACAGATAATCGATTGACGTTTTTGGTAGCAGAGTGCCCTGTTGATATCGAAGATGTTTAGAAAAACAATGGCGGCCGTCGATTAAAGCCGCTCCCTCCAGGAAAACGTAGCCATCCATAAAATACTTGCAGGACTCAAGATACGCCGCGCACACAATAATAACATTGCTAATAGTCAAAACAATCTCGAGCCCACTGTATTTCCTTCCTGTTTAATTGCTAGTAGTCGTAGTGATGAAAAATTTTGGGTGTTAAAAATAACGTGATTTGAAAAGCGCAACTCTTGAACGAGTAAGTCGGTGCTTAGTCGTAGTGAGAGCCGATGAGAATATATCCCATTTCGTATCTATCGACAACACTAAAACAAACGGCATGTCTATCCATTTATATAATAGTATATATATTCCATTCTGCTACACTTGAAATAGTCCGGTAGAAATTCGGAAAAGATGCTAGAAGAGCGGAAATTTCGACTTCACGTTAGGTCGGTTTTCGTCGGTCAAGGTTCAGTTTACGACCACGAAAAAAAAGACATTATCTGGACGTAGGGGGGGGGGGGGGGGGTGAGACAGGGAATTAGGTCAGCGTTAGCTTAGCCTTAAATATCGCTGAATTGCATATAGGTCTGGCGTGCATGGGAGAGGGAAAGGGCATTTTTTTTTTTTTTTACTTTTTTGTTATATATAATCTTTAGACATAAAAAAAATTAAGCATCAAAGCTTAAACGCACGCTGGCTACATGAAAGTGTAGTGTTACATTTTCGTTTGGTCATTTTATCGTTTGTTAATACACATAAAAAGAGTAAATAAATTTAAAGTAATCAACCTTACGCAGCCTCAGTGCAGTACTACCCCCCGCCCCCCCCAAAAAAAAAATGAATGCTGGATTTACTGCAAAGTAACGTGTTGTAGGGGTTTTTAGTACGTGTGGGAGCTGCCCCAATGCCAACCCCACAGTTAAGGGACTTGCTTGAAAATGTGCCGTGGTGCTTGTCAAGGGATTGCGGGAATTCCAAATTAACCTTAACCGATGGAACAAGGCTGGTATAGTCGTGGTTCAGTTTTGGTGTTAGTTTAATGTTAAATATGAGCGATCGTTTGCTCAGGCTAGCCTGAAGTTCAAGGGTGACACTAACCTTGGCTTAGGGCCTTAAATTGAATGTCAACGGCATTAGGCTAACTTGGGAAAATTTGGATTAGTTAGTTTCGGGCTATTTCATACGTTGACTGCTAAACTAAGTAGCTACGGGGTTGCAGAGCTGAACTAGCAACAGGGTTGGTCTGGTTTGAATTTAAGTTCGGGGAAATTGGGAAAAATTCTAATTAAAGGGCCGAAATTACCTTTGGATGCGGGGAGTTGGAGAGTTAGTGGCGGAATGGAATTTTAGGTTGATACCTAATTGTGGGGAGCACCCGGCGGAAGACCAAACGAGCTCGAGCCGTTACAATTGATGTCAAGCATTATGTACAGACAAATCATAGCTATGTATTGTTGCAACAATTGATCAAATAGGATTACTTCAACTAACAATGAGTATTAATTTTGGAGGACAATGGCACATTACAATTTGACGTCATGTGGACTTCGGGCTTGGCAGATTTCACAAATGACGTCATCAGCGTAACCTTGCTGAGGTGGTACAATTCCAACGTTGAAATCCCGAATTAAACTCGCAACAGTGTTCGCAGATTTAAAAACAACGGGACGGGAAGCTATAAAGCAACGACATTTTCAGGGTTTTATTTTTTGTAACAAAAATAATAGCATCAGATGAGAACTCCTTATCTGTTCGCTTCTGACATGATTGCATGATCACTCATATGCCGTATTGTAGTAGCAACAGTTAAACAGTTAGGGAGACGGACTTTTTTTTTCTATAATATGCATTTAATACTTTTCAGTGCACCAAGTATTCAGAATTGTTAGAAGTGTCCTGTTGGTGTGCTGCCCTTCCAACTGCATACGTCAATGGCATATTTCTATCCTCTCCAGTATTTCTGTACCAAACAACACGTGGAATTACTGATGCAGTCTTATTGCGTCCTTGTTCAGCTTCAGAAGGATACTAAAGACGAAATGGTTTTCACTATTAGAGTCAATGACCAAAACGTAATTAGAAATCACGACAAATTAAAATACCGTTATTTCATTATAGCTAACAGGCTTTCTCTATACATACCTAAAAGAAATAATAACATTTGATCGTCGCATTTAAACGCTAAGGATAACATGCAACCGTAAAAGCAAAAGCATTTCCTTAAAGACATATTTAAAATAGTCTCGACGCCATGCTCGAACCGAAATCTCCGTTAGCTGTTACTTACAAATTAAAACGGCAAGTCAAATAAATTAGGCCTAAAAACTGAAAATGAGTACCAAAATCACGTTGCCCACGGCAAGTTGCTACGAGTCGCTGCTGGTTTCATCAACAACACTGTATTATGACGTCTCTCCATTGCAGCTCACGTCACTTTGCTCGCTACCACTGATCTATATAAGTGGGTCGTTCAGCAACGTCGAACACTGTAACTGACGTGTGCCGGGAGGCGCACCATATTGCAAATCGAATAGGTTTACTGTTAATTTTCCCGTTTCTCCGTTGCTGCTACTTACGAAAGTAAAACGGCAGGTAAAAATTAGGCCAAAAACCTGACAATTATGTCTGCAATCTAAAATTGGCCTAAAAGCTAACACAGTTTTAACACCTAATCGTGATGGCTACTGCTTTTAGAATATATAATAGAAATCGCTGTTGCAGGGCGCGATAGAGGTGTTAGCCTCAAAGTATTCGGAAGTGGCGGAAGTATACAGAAAACCGGTTGCGACTAGGTAGTCGCTGCAGCCACTGTTTTATAGACGTTTGGAAATAGTGCAGTATTTTACGGACACCCTTTACGATAGTTTTACATTAAACGAAAATTCAAATGGACACGTGCAGGTGACAAAAATAAATACTGCATTAGCAAATCTGGTTTTACGCAGCGCTAATTAGCATTCACAAGATGGGGAAGGGGAGGCAAGAGACTTTGCACGCATGCTCGCCAACCGTTGTTTGTAAATAATAGAGGGGACGAGGCGTGATTAATATGAACTAAACACTCTTTTCCCCAGAATGTCAACATTGTTAGGTGGAAGCGATTATTCAACATTACGCCAGGATGACACTGCCTCTGCAGGTTGCGCTCAAGCCTTCTTTTGTTTCTTTACCTTTCCTTTATCCAAGTGCGTCATTCAAGTGTCATTTCGTTTATTCGCAAGGGGCACCAATTATCGGTCAACTCCTCGATCGAATGCGTAAAGACCCAACGTGTATGCTTTTGCATAAAGAAAAAAAAACTTGTTGAGAAATTCCGATTTTAAAAATAAGAAAGAGAAAACCATTTGGACTAACAAAAAAGCCCAATAAAAGTAGATAAACAAGTCGATAGCACGCATAATCAACAGGTTAGGAACAGGTTCCAGACAGCAGCTTAAAAAAAA